>JAJDMX020000052.1:0-154109 GCA_022345685.2 Nothomitra cinnamomea | reverse complement strand
ACCGTTCGAGCTCTGAATCTTCCTGACTTGTCTGCAAACTCTAGGACCGCTTCCAGCTCTTCTTTTGGAATCCGCCATGCAAGTTGTGTTGCCTCCCTATTTGCTGCCCCATCTCTGGATGCAGGAGGCTTCTGTGGGGAGCCAATTATCAAGTCGCAGTTTAGTCATCCAGTAAGCGAAGCCTCAGAGCCTCAAGCATCCCAATAGAGCTAGTGCAAAATTTAGCAAAGGTGTCAAGAAATTCCCATGACTGTGATTTCAGGAAGCTGCACTGTGTGCTAACGCGCAGGGAGAGGATATGATATGACACTATACGACTAGAATGACAACTACTTTCAAATTCTCTTTTTAATTGGTTATTTGATTTGGAGCACCTCATCGGACGGGACCTGGCCGAGTCAACGTTGGAATTTTGAAATCTCGACTCTAAAAAGTCTCGACGAACAATGGCCGACTACGCAATGTTCCATGCTCTGGGTCACCCAGCTAATGATCAAGATGACCCCCTCCACCCAGCAACGCGGACCCAACCAGCTGCTCCGCAGTTCAGACCACCTGTAGCTCCACCCCCGGAGGGGTATCAGCAGACAAGCTCTGCATACAAAGTGAACGCTCCAAGCTACCAATATGGGGCTAGTCAACCGTTGCAACTGCAGAAATATCCCCCACCCGAACCTCAGCAAGGATACGTTCAAGTACAGGGCGCTCCGCAGCAACAAGTCATACTAGGCGATGGGCAGGTTGGAGGGCTGGCAACGCAAATGGGTGGATTGGGTCTTGGAGGAAATACTACAGGACTAGGCTTGTCCCGTGCGCCCAAGAAGAAGCATCGCCATGCTTACCATACTCTCGAGACATCGGAGCCTTCTTCCGGAGCCTTCAATGGAATGCCAGCAGGCAGTCACCTGCAGCAGCACCAGCAGGGCCCGAGTGCACCACACATGAACCAGGAGATTACACCCGCAATGTCCCAATTCCCTGCACCGGCCAACGCTCTGTACAATGCCCCGAATCCCCCATTACCCGGGACCCAGTCTGCAGCATGGGGTGAATCTCCGAATCCACCGATCATGACCTCCGGTGGTGCAACAGGAACATCAACGCAAGGTCGAGTCGATCCAGATTCCATCCCTAGTATACCACGTTCTCGAGATGTTCCGGCCCAATATTACTTGAGCCACATTTATCCGACTCTCGAGAATCATCTTCCGCCTCCAGGGGCTGTACCCTTCGTCGCTCATGATCAAGGCAATTCTTCACCAAAATTTGCCAGGCTAACAATGAACAACATACCTGCCACTGCCGATGCTTTAGCTTCCACTGGCCTTCCACTTGGTCTCCTTCTGCAACCTCTTGCGGCGCTGGCACCCGGTGAACTTCCCATTCCAGTGCTTGACTTTGGCGAAACAGGACCTCCAAGATGCAGGAGATGCAGAGCGTATATTAACCCCTTTATGACTTTCCGTTCAGGGGGTAACAGGTTCGTGTGTAACATGTGCACATTTCCAAATGAGGTGCCTCCAGAGTACTTTGCACCGACAGATCCCTCTGGTGTCCGTGTTGATAGGGAGTCGAGGCCAGAACTGACAAGAGGAACGGTTGACTTTATGGTGCCTAAAGAGTACTGGGCTAAAGAGCCGGTGGGTCTAAGGTGGTTATTCTTGATTGATGTCTCCCAAGAAGCAGTGAATAAGGGCTTTCTAGAAGGGTTCTGCGATGGGATCCTAAGTGCCATATACGGAGATGACAAGGAAGTAGAGAATGGCGAAAAGGAGATTGGCGAATCTGAAGGCAAGGGCCGTCGATTGCCAGTTGGATCGAAGGTTGGCATTGTATCTTTTGATAAAGAGATACACTTTTACAACCTAAGCGTAAGTCAGTGAACCTAGTTTTCCACTTTCTCGTACTGACTGTAATCACAGGCGGGGTTGGAGCAAGCGCAAATGATGGTAGTTCCTGACATCGAAGAGCCTTTTGTTCCCCTGAGTGAAGGGCTTTTTGTCAATCCCTACGCCTCAAAGTTCGTGGCTTCCTGTCCGTATGTGTAGATGGAAAATGTTCTGACGCTTCTCTAGAGCTGTCATCACATCTCTTTTGGCGCAACTGCCCAGCCTTTTCTCGCAGATCAAGAATTCTGAGCCAGCACTTCTACCAACATTGAATGCCGCGCTCTCCGCTCTATCTTCAACAGGGGGTAAGATTGTTTGTGCCTTGGCTACGCTACCGACATGGGGCCCTGGCAGATTATTCCTGAGGGATGACTCGAAGATTCACGGCTCGGATAGTGAAAAGAAGCTTTTCACCACCGAGCACCCAGGCTTCAGGAAGACTGCGCAGAAGATGGTTGAGAGTGGTGTCGGTGTCGACTTTTTCCTGGCTGCTCCAAGCGGAGGTTATTTGGACATAGCTACAATTGGTAAAATGCTGCTCTTGGTTGACTATCTCCTCTGAATAAGGTAGCTGATTTTTCTCAACAAAGGCCATGTATCTGCTGTCACTGGTGGAGAAACCTTTTTTTATCCAACGTTCCTAGCGCCTCGTGATGCACTGAAACTCTCGCAGGAGATAAAGCACACCATCACTCGCGAAACCGGCTATCAGGCCCTTATGAAAGTGCGGTGCTCAAACGGGCTCCAGGTCTCCTCTTATCATGGAAATTTCCTACAGCACACATTCGGAGCCGATCTCGAGTTCGGAGTCATTGATGCCGACAAAGCACTGGGTGTCATGTTTAGCTATGATGGCAAGTTAGATGCCAAGCTAGATGCTCATTTCCAGAGTGCGCTTCTGTATACCACCGCAAGTGGGGAAAGACGTGTTCGGTGTTGCAATGTCGTTGCAAGTGTTAGTGAAGGCGGTAGAGAAGCGATGAGATTTGTGGACCAGGACGCTATAATCAACCTAATTGCTAAAGAAGGTAGGTTGCTTCTCTTATTTATTAAGCCCTGAGCTAGACCTAACCTGTTTCCGCAGCCGCAACAAGAATGGCCGAGCGAAATCTGAAAGAGATTCGTGGCGCCCTGAGTGAGAAAACAGTGGACGTGCTTGCTGGCTATCGAAAAAACTTCTCTGGATCCCACCCGCCTGGGCAATTGGTACTACCAGAGAATCTCAAGGAGTTTGCCATGTACATGTTAGGCATATTAAAAGCAAGGGCATTTAAAGGTGGGTTTCCTATCTTGTTACACAAACTTACAGATGGTGATACCTGATGTCTGGTAGGTGGTCATGAGCACACTGATCGGAGAACACATGATATGCGTATGATCAAGTCAATGGGAGCTATGGAACTATCACTTTATCTTTACCCGCGCATCATTCCAATACATAACTTAAACGAGCAGGTACAGTTATTTAACCCATATGACGGCACGGGAGCTGACTAACATCACCCAAGGACGGCTTCCCGGATGAGAACGGATATCTAGTGATGCCTCCAACTACCCGGGCGTCTTTCTCCCGCATTGAGGAAGGTGGTGCCTACCTTGTAGACAATGGCCAAATTTGTCTTCTCTGGATCCATTCGCAAGTCTCACCCAACCTGCTCATTGATCTATTCGGTGAAGCCCATACCACATTGCAATCACTCGACCCTAATGGCTCAACGCTCCCGACACTGGATACGCACCTCAACGCACAAGTCAGGAATATCATTCAGTACCTATCCACCATTCGCGGCTCGAAAGCAATGGCGATACAACTGGCACGACAGGGGCTTGATGGTGCAGAATATGAGTTTGCCCGGCTTTTGGTCGAAGATAGGAACAATGAAGCGCAAAGTTACGTGGATTGGCTAGTACATGTGCACCGGCACATACAACTCGAGGTACGTGCTTCTATTTCTCTTTTCTGATGACTTGTGACCGCCATGGAAATCACTGCACGCCTCCCTCGTTGGGTCTACGTCTGTTTGGGCCATATACGTCCCGCAGGCTAAAGATATGAGCCAATGCTAACTTTTTTACTACTACTGAATTACAGCTGAGTGGCCAGAGAAAGAAAGATGACACTATCGAGAGTTCTGTTGCAAATTTCACGGGCATGAGACCACCATATTGGTGATGAGGATCTTGGTTGAGGAGAGTGATCGAGGGAAGAGATAAATTTCATAGTCGCATATTGCAGGTTGGAAGGATTGTTCAATAGGCTAACAGAGTGGGAGAGTGCATCGTGGAGCATGGAACCGCTTTTCATTTCTCCTGAGGATCATTGTTGCCTTCACATGAGCAATCCTTGTGTGGTAGAGATACGAGTTTGGGCAAAAAGAAGTGAGCCTGGAACTATCTCTCCAGCAAACGTGTTTCGTTACCACTTCCCAGCCCATTGGCGTTTACTCTAAGTGGATGCACCATCCTGCCGGGCCTCCCAGGGTCGTGGTTGGATGCTAAGATCCCCCCAATATAAGAGTTTCAATGCAAGTAGGTGCTCAACTCCACGGAGGTATGCAAAGACGAATTTTCGGGAACTCCCTCATCCGGCAGGCAAATTGCCGAAATAGTATGACTTGTGAAAATTTCTACGGGTTGAACATCTTCCCTCCACTAACTCCGACCTCACATTGCGGTTCTCTCGCACGGCAAGTAAAATAGAAACTGACTCGGCAAGAACATGTCTCTCAATCGCACGAGTAATATCTCCACCCGAAATTATTCCGACTGACTCGGGAACTCCGCGATTTGGGCCTCTGCGGCTGGCGTCTTGCGCTCCGCCTCCCTGACACAAGATGAGTGGCTAAGTCAGCGCCTCGGTGAATGGAGAGGGCTTGGCTTGCTGACCATTGTCTTCCCTCGCACTCTTTGGGGCGTGTGCTGGCGTCCCTACTGTTCCCACCACGCAGCGGGAGTGCCGTTTTAGAGTTGTTGGGACCACACGCCGCACCACCCGTACGTTCGAATACAAGCAGAAGACATGCGTACGCGAGTAAGGTTTTTCTTCTTTTTTCATCGACGCAAAATGTGTGTGTGGTAGATGTCTCGGGGTACCCGAGCCCACGCCGACTCCGTCCACGGCGACAGAGGGCTTGGGCACGGAATTAAGACGGCCACATCGGCGGATGAACTGATGAGATGATAACGGAAAGACTTCGCTTAAGCGGAAGTGGCAAACGTGTGATGCGACACCTGACCAACGGCACACTTGCTGGCTCGGATGGTGCATAGCTGAGGTCTTACTACGCGTTGCGTAAGCATCCTGAGTATACACTGCGACACACAGAGGCGTTATGCGCATGCAGGCTTAGTTTTTGCCTCTCGAAGAGCCGCGCTAAGTCGTAGTTAAGGTTTTAGGATTCTAAGCATGGCTCGTTTCGCGGCTCGTGGCTCGTTCGTTCGCGCGCACTGCAAGATTGATTGCAAGGGAGCACTTTTGGGATTGGCATCGGATTTGAATACACGAGCTGGTCCACTCGAATTTCCTGGGAGGCCCGTCAAGCCTTGTTCCCAGCTCCACGGATGATACATGTCCTATGCTACATGGAGTTTCTGAGTACCTGGTCGTTACATAATGTACTTGGGGGGTAAGGATAAGTCTCTGCTCCTTGGCACCACCAAACCTTCAGTGCGGATCGTACCGAATGGTGTGGTCCCAGCTAGAATTCCTCAGTTACTTGTAAAAATGAAACTGAAGCAATTATATTCTAAATATGAGTTTGAGAAGTGACTTAATGGGGTGTTGCTTCAACAGAGGGGGGCAGAGACTTATTTTTCGCCTGCCAAAATACCCCTGCAACGTCCGTACTTACCCGCAAAAAAATGGGAGGGGCAGACTTTCGTCTACCCCCCAAGTACTTTTTGCTGAAAAGGTCGACGTGCTTTGTTTGCGGGACGGTAAACGCCGTTGACAGGATGTGGGAGTAAAGTTTTAGTCACGCGTTATCTTCAGTGCGAGGATCTCCCCTCGTTTCTTGCCGGGGGTTGTATCATATCAGCCACCTTTACGGAGTACATATGACTATGGTTTACGAAGTACTGCACATATGGTACTCCACCCCTCTGAAAGTATCTGACATGTATTAACCTAGTAGCTTATTACTTGCGGCTGTGAATTAGAGTGTCGATGGAGGTGTATCAGCCGATCTGTTACGAGATAACTGCTCCACCGAGGCATTGATAGTCAACCCAAGACATTGCTAGCGGCAGAGACTAAACCGTGAGCCTTACATTCGCAGGTTGAGCGATGTTGGAGTGCTTACCGTCCACTCCGGTGTTGTCTGGTTCGACATAGGTCTTCTTGACCTTCCCGTCCTCAATCACCAGCGCATATCTCTTGCTCCTCGTATTGCCAAAGATCCCAGCGCTATCGAAGAGGAGGTCCAAGGCCTCATTGAACTTGCTGGTTGGATCGCCTAAGAACCGAATCTAAATGTTTGCTCCTCATCGTGTCAATTAACTGGGATCGAAATAGGGTTTGCCGTACGGCCGTATAAGCGGACCCGCTTAGTGATGATTGATGGAGCGAGAGATGAAAAACAAAAATGGGCCAACGTACTCCACTCTTGTTAGTAGGGTCAAGCGATAAACCCCATTCTTTGGTGCTGCGAGAACCCAAAAAAATCGTTCAGCAAACGCACGACCAGGGAGAGATGGCAGGGATCAAAACTCATTTGAAACAAAAACATACACAAATGGGTCGTTGACCGCAATCACGAACACATCACCCGCCTTTTTGATATCTTTGTGGTTGACGTAGCCGGGGACATGCGATTTGGAGCAGCTGGGACCTGAGACAGATGCAAAACATCGATTAGCCCCGAATCAGCTTCTGCAGCCCTTCCAGAAAAAATAAGATGCCAAAATGTAGGTGTGTAAGGAAACTGGCGTGATGTTCAAGTGAAGCTAAGGAGGGGGGCGATTTTAAGCGGACTGCAGGTGCGTCGAGATGTCAAGCGGGACTTAGAGGCTGAACCAGAGGGAGAGTACGTATCACAATCCAACCAGTTATGTAACGCAACGGAAGAGCCCGTGAAACCCTTGGACCGTTTAGAATTGAAGTACTCAACTGAATGCGGCGGGAACGCCAATAATGAGAGCCTTCCTTCCCTTGACTTCCTTTGACAGGTTCACCTTGTTGCCTGGAGACCCCTCGACGAGGACATCCATGTCGGGAATGGAGTCCCCAACCTCGACGGATGCTCGACCCGTCGAGTGAAAGAAGGATCGCTGGATCGCCTCTGTCCGATTGGCGACCGCAGCCAATCTGCGGACGGCGAAGATTGAGTTTGGCATGTCTTGATACGAGGTGGTGTAACGTGCGAGCTTGCAAGAAGGAGTACTTTCAAACGTGCGGGTACGGTGGAGGCGCGGGTTTTGCAGCGATTGGTCGCCAGGGCAAAAGGTAGACTGACTAACGGGGAGAGAAAAGAATTTTCGGTTGGTGATGGAGGGTGGATGCAGTTTCTGAGCTAGTGCGGTCCCAGAGTATTTCTCGGCAGAGCAGAACAATTTAGGATTTTCAAATGCGGGAGAGGCGACCGACACGGCTGGTCGTACGGAATGTGCCGTCTTCGTCTCCAAAATATGCGACTGAACGATGGAACGACTTGCATCGCAGCACCCGACTGCATGGATGAGGTGGGCGAGTTGTGGCAGGGTAGCAGGGTGTTTGTCACGGACCAGCCTACTACGCGGAGTACGGCGCGTGAGGATCTCTGCTTCGAACCTGCAGCGGCAGTGGGATCCATGGCCTGTCAATGCATCTCGCTAGGCCCGAAACCGATCTTCGCATCGTTGCTCGAATCACCTTCTCAACCGTGGAAAGCAGCGAATCAGCGAATCACACCCCCGCGGCATCCACTGAGCTGGCACGGACCGGGCGACGAAAATATGATATATGCACGTTGCTGCTGGGTGGCTGGGGCAGAGGTGTGCGGTCTCGGGACGAGTTAGCATGCCATCTCTGTTGGATGCGAGTGAGGTACGGAAATACAGTGAACACTCAAAACGTAGCGGCGGTCCGAATGGACATGGTGGTGTTTGCATGTGCGAGGGTCATCCGATTGAACGCAAACCCCCCCCCCCCCAACTCTGCGACATAGCCCACGTCCTCACGGCCGAAACGACGATTGCTAGAACGAGGTACATTGATGATCAGTGGAGGTGATCGCGGGGCCTTCCATACACCTCGCCTTGGGCATAAGGCATTAGATGTTAGCATGTAGGCGTACGCTTAGTGCAATGCGGCAAGTCACCCCGGATTACTAAGAATGGCTTGCGTTCGCTTGTTGCTGCTTGGACTGACGCGTTCAAAAACAAGAGATGCCGGCCGGTACTGTGCTGCATCCATCTAAAAGGTACGGGGACGCTACACCTACGGTAGCGGGTTTAGCTCGAGCCTCCCTCGTACGACATATAATGCCCTCCAGAGATGGGGACATTCCTAATCCATCACACGATTTGGGGATGTTTCCCGGATAGGCCACAGCGAGAGGGGTGGAGACGCAGGTCGCTGCACTAGCAGACCTCCTTCAGCGTTCAACGACCTTCTCCGGCCCAAATTCTGCCGTTCAACCCCTGCTCGATACGCACACTTGCCCCAAAGCCGTGCGCAATCGCAGCGTCGGGCAGCCCGCCCTAAGCTGCGTTGCGCGCAACAGCGTCGTCCCCACCGAATAACCCGACAAGCCTTTCCACACCCCCAGCCATCAAGTGAAAGATTTGGGTTTTGACTTTCGCTAGAGTGCAAGCCGCAATCGCCACTGAAGGGTTTGGCCCCTACTTAAAGCACGCTCCATGCATATTTTGCCCTGCGAAGGTCCAGACCCTCCACCGAATCACCATGGACTCGTGTATATCGCCGTGAAGCGATAATCCGCCCGCTAGTATTCTTGAAAGATATATACAAAAGGCATTCGCTATTTCTTCGTCATTCGTTTTTGTCTGTCTACGGTCGCAAGCCCCGTTCTGAACCAACGTGCTGTCTTTTACGTCTCGTTTGGTTGGTCTGTCCCCGCACGGTCGTCAAAGTGAGAGTCCCTGTCATCACCAGGGCTTGGACAACAGAAGGACTTCCAAGAGGCGCCTCAATTACTTCGGCAGTTTCTCCGTGTTTGCCATCTCCCACCAATTGAGCCTTGATCGACGAAACTGCTGGAATTCTAGACCCTATTCTAGCTGACATTCTTCGAAATCTCACTCTGGACTGAGCTGGTAGTGCGAGGAACCTCTCAACGATGGATGGAGGACTCCAAGGCCCTGGCGGCGCGTCAGCGGCCACTAACTCCAGCGACTTTGTAAGTGATCAATCCGTGTCTTAGAATCAAGCTCTAGTCAATTTTATTCTTTGGCTAACTCGCTGTGCAGGTCAAGAAACTCTACAAGTTCGTGAACCTCAATCCCTTTTGTCCGGTCAATGACCGAGTCACGCATCTAACCACTGATCACACGAAACTAGAATGCTGGAAGATCCAGCATACGAACAAATTGTCCGATGGGGAGATGGAGGAGACAGCTTTGTCGTATTAGAAGTTCGTACATCGGATGGGATCTATAGTTTGCCGCAACCGACAAGATCTAACTATGTCCATAGAACGAGAAATTTACGAAACTCATCCTCCCAAAACATTTCAAACACAGCAATTTTGCCAGTTTCGTGCGGCAGCTCAACAAGTACGACTTTCATAAAGTGAGGCACAATAACGAAGAGAATGGACAGTCGCCATATGGTCCTGGGGTGAGTTCAATCATCCACCTTGCGGCACGTCCAGCTGTTAATCCTCGTAGGCGTGGGAATTCAAACACCCAGAGTTCCAAATAAATAACAAAGACTCACTCGATAACATTCGAAGAAAGGCTCCAGCATCCCGTAAGGCAGCTCAGGTCAGCGAGGAGACGGTGCAAATACAACAAATGGACTTGGTCAATGCCCAACTAGTAGCAACCCAACAGCAACTGCAAGCATTGCAAGACCGATATGAAGCTCTAAGGAACAGTCATTCAATGATGATACAAGAATTAATAGCTGTTCAAAAGAGCGTTGTGAACCACGAGCATGTCCTCGCGGATGTCATGCGCTTTCTGGGTAGCGTTGACGATCAAATCAGAGTTCAGAGGCGCAACAGCAGGATAAACGGTGTCGCAATGTTTGACCAGAGCCACGACCCGTCAGCACTGGACATGTCAACGCAACAAATATCACCTTCGGACGACCACCCGGCTTCGCCATTACAAAACGCTCAAAAGTACCTGAACGACGGCTCCGCTTTAGCAGAGGATCATCTCGAGCAAATGAATGAGCTCTATCGACAGATCAGCCACTCGATGGCCACACCACCGTCAGAACACACTATACGGAACGGCGCAGTGTCATCAGCGCAAGGAGTACCTTCTAGGTCCACAACTATCAGCAATTCTGTTGGCTACTCCTCGAAATTCAATGGAGATTATCAGGATAATGTGTATCCAGCTGGCCAAACGAATGGCATTGATCCGGCATATGCCGAGCATTATCCCAACATACCGTATCCGATGCCGACCGCCAGCGAATTGGAAGCCTCAGAAGTGCGGCGACAGTATGGCGGTGATGGAAGAAAGAAGAGTGTAGTGATTGACCCTGGCTGGATTCGCGCGCCACAAATTCTCCTAGTCGAAGATGATCCAACTTGTCGGCGAATCGGCGGAAAGTTCTTATACTCGTTCAAATGTGCGATCGATACAGCAGTGAGTTTTCTCCCATAAAACGTTTCTCGTGGCATGCTGACTCAGGCCGCTAGTTTGACGGGCTGGAAGCCGTGGAGAAGATCAACAACGGTTCAAAGTATGATTTGATCCTTATGGACATCATTATGCCAAACCTAGACGGCGTTTCTGCTTGTCGCGCTATTCGACACTATGATACCACTCCTATCATCGCCATGACAAGTAACATCCGGAATGACGATATTTCTATGTATTTCGCGCATGGTAATCCTTCCTAAAATTCGCCTCTAATAATCCCGTTTGCTAACTTCAAGTCAGGAATGAATGACGTCCTTCCTAAGCCCTTCACCAAGGAAGGCCTTTTAACACTATTAGAGAAACACCTCGGTCATCTTAAGGAACCGAAAGCCCAAACCAAATCTCCGACGAGTAATTGGCACTCACCCAACCAGATCACTGGAGTCTCGCCCACAGGAACCGCTCTTACTGATGATGCCTACGGTAACACAATCCGGGCTTCACAGCAGCATGGTACGGATGGGTATTCACACCGGAGAACGGTATCAGAAATGTCGGGCGCGGAAGAAATAACAAACGACGGTAACAAGCGACAGCGGTTGTTTGGCCCATTGCATCCAAATGCAATGGCTGGTCAGATGCAGCGGAGTGGACCAGGTGGATAATATCTGATCTTCCTTTATTTTTCCTTTCGTCGTTATCTTTTTATCCACCATTCGTGGTCAGGAGGTGAGAAAAATCTTTGAATTAAGTGAAGCAAACACGGGTGCCGGATCCTCGGACTTTGGCAAGGACGGACTATGCAGTTACCTGGTTGGGTATGTCAGGGTTTTTCCATATTTC
Source organism: Nothomitra cinnamomea (assembly GCA_022345685.2). Classification (NCBI taxonomy): domain Eukaryota; kingdom Fungi; phylum Ascomycota; class Geoglossomycetes; genus Nothomitra; species Nothomitra cinnamomea. Next base: position 142,617 of record JAJDMX020000052.1, on the reverse strand, counting down.
TCTCTCTTACGGGGGACTATTTATTTCTGAAGGATTTTGCATGGGCATGCATCGACCTCCCTTTCTTTCAGACTAATGACTAATGGGTCATGTTGCATGGGAATCAAACCGGGTAGTATCTTTTCATTCTCTCAAGGTGCATTTACCCCCTGTATTTAAACGGGCGAAGACGGGTTATTTGGGCATTTATGTTAGTCTATACCAGGAAGGAGGAATGGTGAATATATATATCAAAGCGCCGGATCTATGTATCTTAGTGGGCTGCCTCCCAGCTGTATTTCATAAATTTATAACTTCTAAAAGAATTCCACTTTATGTAGAGCTATACATCTTGGTGTACTAGGCCAAAAGATTCCGCTAGCGCACTATCATTAACGCTTTCAGAAGTTTTCTAAAATCTATTACCCACTCGAAAGGTCGCAGACGCACATACCGTAAGAAGTTATGAGCACAGTGTCATGGAGGGTACTCAGGCCGATGCTAGACACATACTCATGTACTATATTTACAACGGTACAAACTTCTTGTCTATGGAGCAACATGTTTACCGTATACACGCATATTAGTCAGTGGAGTTTATGAATCCAGAGCTTACTCGAAAGCTCCCCGAAGGCCCTGTATTATTTCAGAAGTTAGATAACACCAACACACCTGCCTGAGTGGAATGAAGTGGGGTCGGAAAGCTTGGCGCGCACGCGAAACCACTTTAGCTGCACGCGTCTCAACGCGTCTCCCACCGCGAGACCTAAACCTTTAACCTCCACTTTAAGAAGGAGCAATTGAGATTCACCCATTGTTTCTACTGCTGATACCTGCAAGCAGCAACACATCATGCCTCACCCTGTGTCCCCTAAAGCCTCACCGCCTGAGTACGACGGCGAGCTTCCGGATGCTCCTGAACTGACTAACAACGACAAAAGCCAGCAGGACGACGTCGACCACGATGCCCCTCCTGCAGAAGACGATATGGATATCGAAAGCAGCCCCCACAATCCCGTGAAAGGGGAAGTCAACCTAGAAAATCTGTTCGACGACGACGAAGATGGCGGGTTTACATCAAGTCCTCCAACTGTGAAGGTAGAGGAGGTAACAGAAGAAGCGGCCAAGTATATACGGATTCAATTACCTAGTCTCATGTTTTCAAATTGCTCATTAATTGTTTCAGATCCTCTAGACTCACAGCAAAGTACAATGATCCAGAAATCATGTACGCGTTTTACCAGCGATTGTTCCCATTTCGCTATCTATTTCAGTGGTTGAACCATTCACCATCTCCATCAAACGACTTCGCGCATCGCGAATTTGCGTTTGCGCTACAGAATGATGCATATCTTCGCTACCAGGCTTTTCCATCAGCCGACCTGTGGGTTGAAGCATCCAGGTCTGGGTTCAAATAGCCTGCTAATAATTTACTAGCCTCCGCAAAGACATTCTACGACTCAACCCTTCCCGTTTCGAAATAGGACCTGTCTACACCACCAATCCACGAGAGCGCAAGACCCTACGCAAATCAAGCCACTTCCGACCACTGGCAAAGGAACTTGTCTTCGATATTGATCTCACTGACTACGACGAAATTCGAACATGTTGTGGCAAGGCCAATATCTGCCACAAATGCTGGGCATTCGCGACTATGGCCATCCAAGTTGTCGATGTGGCGTTGAGGGACGATTTTGGCTTCAAACACATCCTGTGGGTCTATTCCGGGAGAAGAGGTGTGCATGCCTGGGTCTGTGATAAGAGAGCTAGGGAAATGGATGATGCGAAAAGAAGGGCAGTCGCGGGATACTTGGAAGTTATCAAAGGGGGCGCGCAGAGTGGGAAGAAAGTCAACGTAAAGAGACCCCTCCACCCGCATCTTAGCCGTAGCCTCGAAATCCTAAAACCACACTTCCAAGACGCCATCCTTGATGGACAGGATCCATGGCGCACCTCCAATGCTGAAAAGCTCCTTGCACTCCTTCCAGACCAAGACCTTATTGCGGCCCTCCGCAAGAAATGGGAGTCCTCCCCCAACCGCTCAAGCGCCAGCAAATGGGCTGACATTAACGAGCTTGCTAAAACGGGGGCGGGAAGCCGTGCGCTCGATGGAAAGACCCTGCTCGAGGCAAAGCAGGACATCGTTCTCGAGTATACGTACCCCCGTTTGGATATAGGTGTCAGTAAGCACCTCAACCATCTGCTGAAAAGCCCATTTGTGGTGCATCCCGGAACGGGACGGGTTTGTGTACCCATCGACCCTACCCAGCTGGAGCAGTTTGATCCGTTTACTGTTCCGACTGTAACTGACTTACTCGACGAGATTGATGCGTGGAAGGATCCAGCCGGGGATGCGGACGGGAGCGCAAAGCGGCTGCAGGACTACGAGAAGACTGGGCTAAAGCCCTACATGGAGTTCTTTAGGACGTTCGTAATGCGCTTAATGAAGGATGAGAAAGTAATGAACGGGGGAGGTGTGGTGGCGGTGAAAAAAGAGAGAGGAGAGGAGAAGTTAGAATCGGATGCCATGGAATTTTAAGACGCCTCTCTATGAGTCATCAAGGGCAGAGTTACTGTCTGCTGCGGCGTTTGGACTCGTTCCTCCTACTCCTAGAACTACTTGTTCTACCTCCGTCAATACTATACCCGGAGAGTGCCCATCCCAGGCGCGCTCCAGTGCCACATCCGATGCTGAAGCGCACATCCCTTCGATGAGATAGTAAAGAATTGTGGACGACGCCAACTAGAGACTACCCACGTTGCCGCATGGGACAGTTTCACTAAGTAGTGTAAAGCAATCAATGTTTTCAACCAAGAGTAGTATTACTAGCATGTCAGTGACTATTATGCGGCAGCCAAGAAAGAAGGGAGATAGTGAGAAGATGGGAGAATTGATGCACAATATAAATAAGAATAGTAAGGGTAAGTAGAACAATGGCATTTAAGATTAGTTGAAGGGAAGCCTTGATGCTGCATCTAGTTCTACAAATGAGACTGGGTATTGTATTCGTATGTGTAAAGAAGAACCTCAGACCGCCCACTGTTGTCAGGCTAGGTATAGAGCGCAGGAAGATAGCCTGGTTATTGAACGAATGACACCTCAGGCTTGGCATGCTACAAAGATACGAATTACGGTAGGGACGTTATTATCGAGCATGGTGCAAGACGGTTCCTTAAAACTAGCGGAATGGTGGGGTATAAGAGGGCTCCCTCTGTCCGAAGAGGAGGTATCCTACAAGAGTAACAAGTAATTGAAGAGAAGGAGATGATGCCCCTTGAACAAAAGAAATGTGTTGGTTTCTCCAGAAGCCCGCGCGAGAGTTATTAATTCAAGTTTCGGACAAATGAAAACTATCAAATGCACAACGAGTGATGCAGAAGGTGTGAACCATCCGAAATGCACGAAGACAAGCCCACCCACAATTTAGAAAGAACAGGAAGAGAGCACTGCAATGCTTATACCCAGCGAGTGACAACGTGGGGCGAAGAGTGAAACAAGGATAGCTATAAATCCGCGTAACCAAAACATGAGATACTTTGAGACCCAAAAGCAAGACTATAACTCCAAATTCCGATCGCTTGCTAAACAATCAAAGACAACGCCTACAACCTGGGTTGTGTCCCTCTTTGCCCGTTGACAGCATTCCAATATTTGGTGCGTCAAGTCATTCCAGGTCATGATATATCGTAAGAGTCATGAGTTTCCAACGTCATTATCCGACCCCTGCTGGTAGAACAAATGTTTCCATGCACAATCTGTAAGGGAGAAGGTTAAATCGGATGTCCTACATTGGTAACAAATGGGCGCAGCTGTTTGTCGTCTCTGGTAGCCACGGCGACTAAAGCCTCCAGCCTGTGCATTCCCCCATCTCTCTTTGGTGGCTCCTGTTCGGGTTGCGGTGCTGAGCTGGGTCCAGTTTCCGAAGCGATGGGATATCCTTCACCAGATCCGGAGCTGGCGGTGAAATTCTTCAACAATTGTCAGCAAAAGCCTTTAGAAACACGAAACAAGTCCATATTCCTTACATGGTTGACCTCGTCGGGGGTACCTCCAACTATACTTGACTCAACCCAGCCGTTGCTGTGGACAATCGAGGGGTTGTAGTCACCAACGGAAGATGCGGAAGGCGTTGGTACACCTCCTTCACTGCTACTCGAGTCTTCAGGCGAGTTCCGTTGAGGCTGAAGTATGTGTTGCAAAGGCAAAGGGCCGTTGTACCAGCCGAATCTCTTGCGCCTATTGCTAGTGGTTTCCGGGCCAGTCTTAGGCCTTTCTCTAGGGATGGCATAACTCTGTTGGACTGGTGGTACTGCTGAAGGCTGGAAATTTTGACCACAATTGGCACTTGCGGAGAAATCATGTGTGACCCCGCTCATCTTGGAATTCCAGCCGTTTGCAGCTTCTTTCGGCTTCGATATGTCCAGTTTCGTGAGGTTTTGGTGGAGAGACATGTCCCATTCAGCTACTCCTCTTCTATCGTCAGGTCCTAAAGCCACTTGAGCAACCAATCCTGGAAAAATGGGCGGCTTGTTAGGTGGGTCAATTTGCATCGGGCTAGGTATCCGCTGAGGAGGTGGAGTAGAGGGCCTTGCTGGTAATCTATCAAAACTCTCAATACCAGGTAAGCGGCTAGATGCCGCATTCGGTTGATACTGGTGATAAGATGGCTGGGGCGCGATTGGTGGATCGTAATGTATTTCGTTTGCCAGACGGCTGGCCAAACTAGAGTAAGTTGATGGATGGGTTGATGGATGCCAAGTCCGACGCCTGTTCTCAATATCCTGGGCGGCATTCGATGAAGTTGATGGTCGCCGAGAGGAAAACGCGGAACCAGTCGGACTAGCAAAAGCACTCCCGCTCGGTGAGTATGTTGACGCATTAGAGGAGAGGGGACTCTGGAAAGCAGGCGGATAAGGATGTCCGTGTGGCGAGTGAAAAGGGCTACCTCCCGACGGAACCGATAAACGTCGTGTCGGCGTTCGAGATCCCCATGAGTTATTTGGACGTGATGCGGTGGAGGTAGGTGATTGAAAAGGAGATCCAAAACCGGGACTACCCGGGCCTGTCGGGAAAGTCGCAGAGGCAGGCGTACCAAACCCAGATGATGGCTGTGTAGAATATTGCTGGGTCCTGCTGAAGTCTCTCGCCGGGCTGTCTGGCGGAGACTTATAATTTTCCATGGAGATTCGAGGCCTTGTTGATGGGTCATTTGGCATTATACTAAGCGGAGCCGGCCGGGGTCTACCACTGTCTCGTTGGCTGAAATTTGACGATGTCGATCCTATGCTTGATGAAGATAGATTCCTGCTGTGACCCCTGGCATGCCCGGATTGACTGCCAACTGTTGATGAACGGGATCGACTTCCAGGTGGTCGGACACGGTCAGCCCGAACCTGCCGCTGGAAACGGGTTCCGGTAGCAGCGAGTGAGTCTGCTGGTATCTCTTCGTTTACATGCACGGTCTGGGCGTGCTGCCGAAGGTTGTCAAGGCGTGAAAATCTTCGAGCACAATGACATTGGAATGGACGTTCGCCGGTATGCTTTCTGTCAAGGAGTTAGAAACACTCACACCTAAGAGCAGCTAGTATACCTGATATGCCGTGCCAAATGCTCACTTCTTGTGAAGCTGAGTGTGCAAGGCGGATATTCTGTGCAAAAGAATCTCTGGCCCTTTTTCTTCTTGCTGGACCTTCCGGGGCTCCCATCCACGCTATCATTATCTGACTCATCCTGTTCAACGTCTGAGTCCATATCTACATCCTGAGATCCCGAAGACTGAACGGAGCGTGTTGAATTGCCTCTGCTCAAATCTCCAGTGCTAGAAGGTGTTTCAGGATACCGTTGAAGAGGCGTAAATGGTGTGTCTGGAAGAGGCCGCTGGCCGGAGAGTCCACTAAAGGAGTTTCGCGTAGGTGTGTTCGGGCAAGATTCATCCACTGGCCCAGACTGCTGGGAAGCAGCCATGACGTTGGTTTGCCGTGGTGTTGCCGGTGGAGTATCTTCACCAGTTCGTCCGGCTGAGTGATCTTCGGGAGTTTGATGTGTGTTAACGGCACGAAACCCAGACATATTGACGGACGTGGACTGTAGGAGGCTATAAAACTGTTCAAGGTATATTCCCAGCGCTTTGGCTTCGAGCAGAAGGATCGTTGGTGCTCGGGATGGATGTGTCGTCTATAAGGGCTTCGCGAGCGCAACACGACCTCGTGGCTCTGTTGAATCGGGAGATGCGTGTACCAAAGGACCGTCAAGTACTCAGATATAGTCAAGCATCGACGTTTTCTGAGGTTTCGCTTCAAGAAGGCGTCCAAAATTGTCCAAGGCTGACGGGCTTTCTAGGTTCGAAAAGAAGATGAGAATATCGCAAGAGACGGATCTGACGAAGCGGGCCTTGCGGTGCAGAAGAGTCGTCGAACTAATTCGTAAACTTCGTAAAGTCGTAAATAGCTTTGGGTCTGTTGGAGAACTAATATCTGGTACCTCGTAAAGCGGCCGACGTAGGTCGTAGATGCGATAAGGCAAGGGATCGACGACCGACGATTTCGCAGCCCGACGCCCTGTCACGGTCAAGGACAGTGAGTCGTTCTGAGACGGATAAAAGTCGCGGAGTCGAGTGTGGCCGCAGAGACGGGAGATAATACCCGACGTGGGTGGAGGAAGCAAAATGACGAATGTCGAACAGGCCGAAATAGGTTGACGACGCCAGTTGCAGAGATGGACTCAAGGCGATAGGAAGATTTCGTTTCGATTCAGAGGGCGACAGAAGCAATCTGTCGTTGCGGATACCCGGTAGGTTGCGCAATGCAGCTGATCCGTCCACGCAGAGAGGGGCGGTCGATCTTAGTTTAGTCTCCTAGCAGAGGGGAGGCTGGGCTGCTTGCTTCGGGCTGGGTTGGGAGGGCTGGGGTAAATCCTAGGCGATTCAGGAAATCATTGATCGCATGGGGGTAGAAGAGCATAGAGAGCCACACGCCGAGGGTGAGACCGACAGGTAAGGCAGGCGCGCATGCACTCGAGCCCCACCGCTGCTGCTCGTATCAACAGATCCGCACAACGGATCCGCAGCGGGTAGAGAATGTTGGGTGTTTGCGAAAAGACTGAGGATGGGCGACGGGCTGGTGGCGCGGCGCGATCAGAATGGGATTTCTGGTGTGTGCTGAGAAGGGAGTAGGCGTAGTGCGCGAGCGCTAAGGGAATAGTGTGCACACCATATGTGTGTGGAGAATGGTCAAATACGAGTGAGACAAGAGAAAGACAGCAGCGGGGACAGGAACCGGGCGAATCGATATTTGCTGCTGGTGGAGTCTGGCGCGGTTTAGTCAGGAAGGAAACAGGCACGGACAACCAAGAAAAGGCACCACTTCGGGAAAGAAGGCCCAAGACGCACAGAGACACGCGAGGGTCGACGGCTGGCAAGGAGGCAAGTTCCACTAACTAGCCAAACTACGACGTCCGCTACTCCGTGCTCCGTGTGGCCCGGCATTAATAATTGCATGCGTACCTAGCTAATAGCAGAGTCGATGGAAAGGAAACGACAGCAGGGCCGCTTGTGCATTTGTGCATCGCAAAACGTCAGACCGGCTAGGAAACAATAAGCTTGTGATCCTCTGCGATCTTGCAGCATCGACCGACAGGACTCAGACACCTGCCCTATCCGACCATGCCCAGGTTTGGAGATCTCGCGCGACAATGGTACGAGGTAAATACCGCTGCGGCTGTGACGATGCGACGACTCGTCTGCGTTTGGGCTTCAGTCAGTGTTCATGGCCGGTCTGAGACAAAACGTCAGATCCCGAACAGGCGGCTCTTCCTCAGATGTTCGACGGACGAAAGCGGATTAGCCGGACCCATCGAAATGCAAGGCACAAGGTACGAGGGTACCTCAGCATCACGCAGAGGCAACGAAATCTTGACCCACCGGGACGCACGCTGCCCCTCAGCAGATCGCCAGCACAAACTTCCGATATCGCACGTAGATTGCGGGACGCGAGGGGAAATGGATTTATTTTCGCTTTGGAAATGCTGGTGTGGTGAAGTTTTTTATTGTGCGCGATCGTGTTCACTTCCATTCGCTCGAGCCCGTATCGGCCGCCAATTCCTGTTAGAGCACATGGACGTTTCAGGCAGGGTACAGAAGCGCAGTTCCTGGGCCTCGAGCGATGGCTAGTCGCTACGGCCACTTTTGCCACTCGCCAGCGAAAGAGGGAAGAACTCGAACAGGAAAACCCCCCGCCAAGTAAAGTAAGCTGCGCTTTTAAGATTCCGGCCCCATCTCCGGCGATGAAATGCATCCCTACAGACTCGCCCTCACAGGATGGCGAATCACGAATTTTGCGAACCGAGTGTTGGGTTCTCTGGTCGCGTGCAGGCTGTTCAGCAACGCCCATGTGTGAGCTTGAGAAAGTCATCGCATGCAGGTAATATGTACGAGGTAGAGGCGCATTCTCTTAGCGCGGAGCACAGGCCTACACTCATGCTTTTTTCGAGAGGTATGCCTAAGCGTAGTGAATATTGACTGCTCCGTGCTAGGTAGACTATCTCACAACTCGTGCTATATGGTGTACACTGGCACTAGTCGCCGTATCTCTTGACCGTCAAAGTCGAATGGCTGGGAGGAGTCCCTCCCTTGCACACGGCAGACTAAGGAGCCATGCGAAACTACGAGATACGTTCGTATAGCTCATGTGGAACTGTGGGTCAATGAATCAGTCAATGGGGCCTCCATCAATCCGGAGCAGGCCAGCCCCACCCTAAGATAGTGGAGGCAGCAACAGCAGCTATGGCAGGTGGTGGCAGGCAGCGGAAGATATCCGCGCGCAGGCCTTATCGATTGTCAGGCGTGGGGAGTGAGGGACCGAAGTACGGCATACTGCAGCACACACTAGCGTAGGTAGCGGGCCAGTAATGAACCAGGATCAAGGATCCGCTGCGATCGACCGCGACTAGAGTAAGAAGTAAGCCGACGGCACTCGAATCCCTCTGTTTGATTTGCTGGTCATGCAGGCTAACGGCTTTGGCTTTATGCCTTCCACCCTTCCTCCAAGCCTTCCTTTTTTCTCCTTCTGCCCTTCGTATGCCTGCATACCTTGCGTTTCCCCTTCTGCTCGATTCAACGTGGTTGCGTGTAGTGTTGCGGCTGAATATGTGTGCAGATGGCGATGCGTCGCGGCCATGAGGTACTCACATACATATACATACCCCTACGCCAATAGAAGTGCCGCTTCTACGAAATTGCCCTTGGACGCACACCCACGGGATACACTCGCATCACTGAAAGAGAGAATGCTTTTTAGGCTTACCCTATCTCAAACACTAGCCAGAAATGGGATTTCCTATTGTCTCTGGGTTCGCTTTGTGCACAGAGCCAGCCTGTAGGACGACTAAGTCAGTCTACTTCGATATGTAGGCGATGGACGGCAGGATGCCGCAAATGTATGAAGAAGCGAGAAACTTGATGACGGTGCTATCGAACCAACGGCGATCGATCTCTGGCTTTGAATGCCTACCTTGAAACAAAGAAGTTTCTGACATTTGGCTTTTGTCAATTCCAATCCATCAAAGGATGGGCAACAAGAGAAACCACCATTCACAAGATCGCCATAGGATCTCAATTTTATAGTCTAGATAGCTTGTGTAAAGTACAAGCGCAGTCTTTGTCATTCTGCTTTCCCACTGAATGCTTTGTAGCAATCAGTTAGCTGTGTCTTGCACTCTTTGTCCCTTTTTCCATGTCATTTGCTATACCTCTCCCCGGGAAGCGGAATTGCGTGCATTCTGCATCCTGTACCGCGCCTTTAGCCCAGTCCTCTACATCTGATTTATCTGCATGTCTTTTTAATTGTTAGGATCATACATGAATTAGACCCACTTTCTGGTGGGTGACTGGAAACCAACACGATGCAAAAAAGAGAATATCAAAAGCAGGGCTGCTACTTGCCAGAAGTTCCTTACCAAGTAATACCCATTGAGGGTACAGGCATTGAGCAAGTTAAGCAAGCACTATGCTTGTCGCTCGCCACCGTATTACCGCCGAAGCTGGCAGCAAAGGCTGAGCACTTAATCCATAAGGCTTTCAACAAGAAGTTATTATACAACAAAGGCGTAACAGCAACAAGCTCTCCGATAGAGCGTATCGAGATTCGGATGGCTGAGGCATTGAAGGACGTTGGTAGAGGCTTCGCGCTCGCCGTGATTGAAGCCGGAAACCCGCCGAGGCTTGTCCGCTCCAGAAAAGGTGAAAGGGATTTAGAGGAAGGGGAGAAGGTGATCTATGTTAAACATGCAGAGTTTCCTCGGAGCAATCTGCACTGGGACGCCGTCAGAGCCCTCAGCGCGATTGGGCGGGAGTCGTTGGGGCCTTCGTTTGATGAGAGCAGTGAGAGCGAAGATTTTGACGAAGATAGTGAAATCAGTATGGCTGAAGGCACAGACACAGAAAAGGAAGTTATTGACGAGGAAAGGAGTGAAGTTGGTAGTGGTGACGACAAAAGGTGGTGGAGATGGCGGAGGAGAGGATGGCGAAGAGGGAAGAAAAAGCAAAGGAAAAGAAGGGGGAAAGGAGAAAGAAAAGGAAAACGCGGACCCTAAAGGGTGGCCTGTCGATAAAGATGGTAAGCTGGCCCCCAAAGGGATAATGAGGTATCCCCACCTCGGCGAATGTAACGTCCAAGATAAACCGCTAGAACCTTTACGAATACGCACCTGGGCGGGGTACGAGCCCAAGTGTGGAAATGAGAGTGACGGGACCTCAAACGCATACAGGCCTGGGGCTAGAGGACTGAATGACAGTAAAGGCCTGAAAGAAAAGGAGCAGAGGTTGAAGAGGGGAAAGAAGCCTGAAAACGGCGAGGGGAAGGGGAAAGGAAAGGAGAATGGGGGCAGTGGAAAGAAATCAAAAAGACCAGGAAGATGGAGAAGACTAGAATGGCGGACGAGAGAAGCCCACCAACGGCGTCCAGACTGACCACGTGAAGCTAAGACCTCGGGGGAAAGGGGCTCAGGAGAAAACGTTGAGAGACTAGGGACGCTAGGATTATCAGCCGAAAAACGACTATACAGCAGGAAACGTTCTAAAAAAAGCTAGGTGAATGATGTGCTTTTCGCAATATAAACCCATATAGCACGTACCACCGGCAAAACCATAATCGATACAGCTACTGCACTCTTCAAGCCTATGACTATTAAATTGGCAGCCTTGTTGGTATCAACAGTAAACTGGCGGGAAAACGAGCATCGAAAGTTCTCGAAATTCTGATGATTAGGTGACAACTTACAACAGAATTTCTGGTGAATGGACAAATCGTTGTATACGGGGATAAAATTCCTGATATGACGTGTCAGGCAAAGTCAGTGCATTTTCGAAAAGACGAGCAACGAGCCTGTGCCAAGAAGAACAGAGAGGTTCAGGAGTTGAAAGATATTCTGGCGAGTGAGGCTGACAAGAACCAGTCGGGTTTCGGTGAAGAGGCCCAAAAAGCGGTGGAAAAGGTCTTTAGGAAATCCATATAGGCGAAGCGGCTTGTTAAGCAATGCAGTTGGACACTAGGTCCTTCACAATATCAGCAAGAGTACAATCAATTCCTGGTTGGACGCCGACTGCAACCTACATCACTATACGAAAAAACATCTCGATACCGCAGGTCTGCTTCCTAAACACCTGAAAGCTGAACCTAATTCAGCACAGGAAGTTCTGAAGGCTGTTGGCTGGGGTTCGCCCAAGTTGAGATATCTTCTAACCATAGTGAGAAACCACTTGAAGAACCCGGATGACAAACTAATTGTCTGGATGCAGCATCCTGGTTCAATGTGCTTTCTTAGGCGAGTGCTTAGATATATCGGGGCAAAGGCGAGAGGTCTCTGGGCAGGATGAAAAAGGAAAATTTGTTGAACGGCTCAACGAAAGCAATGATCCTCAGGTACTCATTTGCTCCTTTCAGGTAACCATAACAGGCCTAAATCTCTTCCATCGATGCCGTACGTGCGCGTTATGGGAGCCCGCATTCAATTACACGTCGGAGGTTTAGGCTATGAATCGAACTCAGCGTATTGGGTATTATAGGCGGCGAGTCTGCACTAGGTTCCGCACCGTGAATACCTACAACACGATCCTGGAACGGGCTCGTAAAGAAAGCTGCAGCCATATTCTCCGCAGACCGTCTCATCAATCCATTTATCAACGATATTGACGACGGCCCTAATCGGCCCTTGAAACGATCTTCGAGGCGCAAGCTATCAATAGACAGTATTCGGCTCCACTCTAGGCAGCCAGGTCAGTCAGCGCACGATATAGGCGCGGTAATAGGTAATTCCATAGAACAAGTGAAGAAAGGAAAGATAAAACCCAAGGAACGATTGGCACCTAACGCAATTGGGCTCAGATTTACTCGTCAAAGTCGTGCTACTAGTGTCGCGCCCTCGGCCAGCACTAGACAGAGTACTAAGGTGGTGGTGCAACGGGAGGGAGAAAAGAGCAATTAACGCTGTTGCGGCTATAGTCAATGACCCAGGTGAGTTAAGTCCCACTAATGCAAAAGAGAGTACTACAGTGCTCGCAGATAAAGCGTTTCCGGCTTGGGAAGCTGAGGTAGCGCGTGCATTGGCAGCAATGGAGAAGGTGAAGGGAGATGTAACAGCAGTGAAGGCCGAGTGGAAGGGTAATACGAAAGCTACTGGACGAAGAGTAAGGGAAATTTTGGTAGAAAGTGAGGCTGCCGGATTCGACCGTTCTGCGGACTCGGCTGCGAGAAATTGGATGATTACTTATGAAGAGGCAACGAGACGCACGAGGGAAGAATTGGGCCGAGGAAAGTCGGGTGACTATTTATGAACGGGCAACGAGACGTGACTTGAAGAATCAAAAGAAGGTGAGGCCGTATTTAGATGAAGGGAAAGCAGGGAAGAAAGAGATAGAAGGACAGGTGGGGGTAGTAAAGCTGAAGGAGTAGACATACTGCGTGAAGGACATTGACACGATGTACGATGGTTTCCACCACGAAGTTGGTATTTGTGAGTAGTAGAATTAGTGAAGAGATGCCTTTGGATCTGCATCCATATCTTTTACCTCGACATTATTCGCTACTTCTACTAGAACGCTGGACATATGTGTCCGACTATTTTTCTTTTCTTGTGTTGTCTAACTAGAATAGGATAGTCGAAGAACGAAACGGATGTTGGCCCTTTTTTTTCTTTTTTCGCCTTCTCAGAGGGCTGAAGCCAGCCCTATCGACATCATACAGTGAGGAGATGAAGTGAAGTTTTGAGTTTGACCAAGATTAGGATATAGTTATATACTAAAAGTTTGTAAGAGGCAAAGAAATTACGGCCGTTGGTTCATTGACCTCATGATCGCATTTATTCCAGACGCCACCAACTGCTATTAATTCATGAACGCTTTTCCCGCATGAATAATGCTTCCAACTCCAAACGCGGATGCTAAAAAACCGCAATGACCCTATAAAAATCTACCCATGCCTCTACCATACGCCAACAAACGCCGTGAAGCTGATGAGGTTGGCCGGTGGCTTCGCGGCACCGCCGGCTCGTATATGACCTCCTGACCCAATCTACCCCGCTCGTAGCCATAAGTGTCCGCAGGTCCCACGCTCACATCTTCGTAGATAGGCTCTTGGTGTGGAATATAGGAAGTACGCGGTGAGGCGGCGACATAACCGCTGCCGTAGGGAGTTGAGACTGCTAGCCTAGAGGACGAAGAGTGACCTCGGCTCGTGGCGTAGCTGTTGTTGTAGTCGTCACTAGTAGTGCTGTAGTTCCTACTCAGTGAAACTTCATCATCCTCAACTGCTTCTGTAATTGCGATTTGCAGCTTAGAGACCTCGGCTGCCATGGTGTTCTGCAGAGCACTGAATTCATATCCTTGACTAATGTTGTTGAGGAAGAATTCTGAACATTCTCTCGTTCTGCCTGGTGAGCTTGATGATGGGATGGCCCCGGCCAGGGCTCTTGCCGCCTCTCGGGAGAGTTCTGCGGCCTCTTGGAGCTCGCGATAGAGGCGGTGACGCGCAGAGGAAGATGATATCTGGTTGAAGGCTTGGTTCGTGCGACGAAGGCTCGATTGGAGTCGCTGCCAGGAGGCCACAAAATCACCCAGCAATTTTTCACGGGGGTCTCGGACTCGGTAACGGCCTTCGCGGCCTCGATCAAGTGAGTATCGAAGTACGGCGAGGGCTGATGTGCCAGCTACTTGTGCAATTTCGGCCTCGAGCTCGTAAGTGGACATTGCATTCCTGTGGTCAAGTATTGATGTTAGAGAACATATTCTAAGACCAAGCATGAACTCAAAAGACTTTATCAGGCCTTTACAAATGCTGGAGGACGAAATTTGAAATAGGGGATGATTCGGGGAGTGCACGAGGCTCGGATGGGGAAAGCGGACAACAAAGAGGAGCGTGAGTATGCACCGCTGCAGCAAAGCCACGAGTAAAAGTTCGCCCAAAACTACGAAAAGGATGCTTACATTATATTCTCGTAAATAGTGTTTCCCCAGCGTTAAGGTCAACTGTGGCAGTAGCCGAGTCCCCGTCGAGGATCTCGAGGATGTTTTCAAGTCGGCGGCCTCACCCAATTGCCCATCATTGTGAGCGGGCCATGTGGTTTGCTCAGTGATCCGGGGAAACAAACTGGCCGGAATAAATCAAGGAGTCACAGCCTCGTAGAAAGCTGTGCCGGCCTGACGATCTCGTGCAGCAACTCTTGTGCATCGACGAATGTGCGATTAGCAAATCTGGCTAGGCGTGGCCATGCTGCAGTGGCTCGAAGCCCTACCGTACAAGCGGTCAATGGAAGGAGAAAGCCGGCTGTTTGCTGTCGGGTTGCTTGCGAGTGCTGCCTTGCCCCACAAAGCAAGACTAATGTATCGAGCTTTCTCTACGGGGCTTTTTGTTAGCAGAGACGGGTCGAGACTGCTGCAGCCGCTCAGCGCTGCATTACGTTTTCTGTTGTTGCTCTTGTAAGCCTCATTCATCAATCGCCCAGTACCTCGTACTCCGCACTCAGGGCTGCGCAAACATTTCGTTTATGGCAGTTCGTTTAATTCATTCCCCTTGTGCACACCGTTTTCGGCGCCAGGTGAAGCAAAGCCCCAAAAATTGTTACAGTTAGCAGCGCAAGCGAGATTCGACCATCCTCCATTATGTAAGCTTGACCAGGTTTCTTCCCTTCGGCGCGCAGACCGTGCACGTGATCTTTACGTCCAACTTTCGTGTTAAGAACTCACTCCGAGAGCAGCGCGACGTGCACCACCAGGAATGGACGGCATCAACAGCCCAAACTGCCTCTCAGAGATGACATCAACCACGAAACCAACTCGTTTGCCTTGAGCTCGTCGCGGCTTGAAGGAGATTGTGTTTGCGTTCACGTCCGGTCATTTCAGCATGTTCAACTTCACCTCCCTATTGGGGGCTCAGTCTGGCTCCCCTGCCTCGCAATCGCTCCTAGAGCTTGACGGTGGAGTCAAGATTCTGGTGGATGTTGGGTGGGACGGGTCGTTTAACATTGACAAACTTAGGGAACTTGAGCGGTAAGTCGAAGTCCTTTTTCCCACGGGCAAAATGTCCCCATTATCTTGCTCCCCAGTACGACAATCAAATTGGGCGTTTGTTTTTTGAAGCGGTAGTTAAAGGCTCGTGACTTATACTCAGGTTGTGTGATTACTGCTCTTAGCATTTAATGACCAGTAACTTTTCCATTTACCAGTTGCTCTTCTCTTGTAGTATGCTGACGAACTATCGCTCACTAGACAAGTTCCGACATTATCCATTATCCTCCTTACTCACGCAACGCCGGCTCATCTTGCAGCTTTCGCACACTGCTGCAAACACTTCCCTCTTTTCACGCGCATACCAATATATGCGACTACTCCAGTGATATCCCTCGGCAGGACCCTGTTGCAGGATCTGTATGCCTCCACGCCTCTCGCCTCAACCATAATTCCTAAGTCCTCGCTTTCCGAAATATCATACTCATATACGTCCTCTCTTCGACCGGGCGAGAGGCCTCAGATACTTCTACAAGCGCCTACACCCGAAGAAATCGCAACCTACTTCTCTCTCATTCACCCCCTGAAATATTCTCAGCCCCATCAGCCTCTCTCATCTCCCTTTTCTCCACCACTTAACGGTCTCACAATCACAGCATACAATGCAGGGCATACATTGGGGGGAACAATCTGGCATATCCAGCATGGACTAGAATCGATTGTCTATGCCGTCGACTGGAACCAAGCCCGAGAGAACGTGCATGCTGGTGCTGCTTGGCTAGGTGGTGTAGGTGGTGGGGGGGCAGAGGTTATTGAGCAATTGAGGAAACCGACCGCTCTCGTCTGTAGTACGAGAGGAGCGGAGCGCGTAGCCCTTCTAGGGGGAAAGAAGAAAAGGGATGAAGTACTGCTTGATATGGTTAAAGCAACGGTTGCCAAAGGTGGAATAGTTCTTATTCCGACAGATTCGAGCGCAAGGGTGCTTGAACTTGCATATCTATTGGAGCATGCATGGAGGACTGAGTCATCAGATGCGAATGGGACCACATCACTCAAGGCGGCACGGCTTTATCTGGCCAGTAGGACTATCGGTGCCACCATGCGATATGCTAGAAGTCTGCTCGAATGGATGGATGAGAGCATATGGAAAGAATTGGAAGCGACTGAAAGCGGTGCTGCGGATCATAAGAGGAATCGCGGCAGCAGCCAACAAAATGCTTCGAAAGATAGTCAAACACTAAAAGGAGGGCCATTTGATTTCAAATTCCTGCGACTTATAGAACGCAAGTCACAGCTTGATCGTGTTTTGAATTCTATGGATGATAGGCAAACTCAAGGGAAAGGGCAAGTTATTGTTGCGAGTGACACGTCACTTGCATGGGGATTTTCAAAAGATACTTTCCGCCGCATTGCCTCTGATAGTCGCAATCTGGTCATACTGACTGAACGCATTGGAACGGCGGAAACCGACTTCGCTGTAAATGGTGGTGCGCTCGGCCCAGTCCTGTGGGATTGGTGGGAAGAGAGAAGGGATGGTGTCGCAATGGAGAGTGGGTCAGATGGACTGAATTTGGAGCAGGTTTATGGAGGAGGCAGACAAATCCAAATCAAAGACGCAAGACGCGTGCCGTTGCAAGGGAGCGAACTATATATGTATCAACAATATCTCGCTACGCAGCGGCAACTACAGAATACCCTACAGTCGAACAATCAGGGCGCACTTGTATCGTCAGCCGATGCGCTTGACGACTCATCTTCCACGACGTCCTCATCGTCCGAAGAATCAGATTCTGAGCGTCAGGGGAAGGCGCTCAATACTTCGACAGCTATGGCACACTCAAACAAAAATAAACTTCGTTTATCAAATGAGGACATGGGTATTGATGTTCTATTGCGAGGAAAGGGCGTCTATGACTATGACGTGCGAGGAAAGAAAGGTCGCGAGAGAATGTTTCCAGTCCTTGTTAAGAGAGTACGGAGTGATGATTTCGGTGAGGTTATCCGGCCGGAAGAGTACCTGAGGGCCGAAGAGCGCGAAGAACATGACGGACAGGAGGCAGCAGTATCTGGAGAAGATAATACGAATTTTGGAAGCACAGTGGGCAAAAAACGGAAATGGGATGATTCAGGCAAGCAAGACGGGCCTCGAGGTCGCCGCGGCTCTGGTTCCCGTCGGAATTCATACGGAACGAACAAACGCAGACAAGGTGAAGCCGGCCGAATCATGAGTGACATGGGAAGCCCTGATGGTGCAGATCGTGATTCGTCAGTGGCCCCAGAGGATATTGAAACGTCTGATGACGACCTGGAAGACGAACCCTCGGGTATAGCTCCATCAAAAGTCATAGTCTCAACCGAGACTGTGCAATGTAATTTGAAGATTGCATTTGTGGATTTCTCCGGTCTTCATGACAATCGGAGTCTCCGTATGTTGATTCCCCTAATTCAGCCTCGCAAACTTGTTCTCGTTGGAGGGATGAGAGACGAAACCCTGTCACTTGCAAAAGATTGCCGAAAACTTCTTGGCGCTAGGGCCGGCAATCCAGCAGAAGCGGATGCAATCGACGTCTTCACTCCTATCGTAGGAAGAACGGTCGATGCAAGTGTTGACACGAATGCATGGGTTGTGAAGCTCAGTGAATCCTTGGTCAAGCGATTGCATTGGCAGATGGTCCGAGGGCTAGGAGTTGTGCATGTCACTGGGCGCTTGGCTGTATTACCCACGGAAGACCATAAGCTTGCAGCTAAAGAAGGTAGCTCTAGCAAGAAACGGAAAACTGAGAATGACAGTTCGGAGTATCCTGGAATTGAAGAAGTGCAGCCTGCAAGTCACGAAGAACAGCAGGCTACCCCTGTACTTGACGTTGTCCCTGCAAATATAGCAGCGGCGATGAGATCAGTTGCACAGCCAATTCATGTTGGTGACCTTCGTCTTGTTGACCTCCGGAAGCTCCTACAGAGTTCGGGGTATGCGGCTGAATTCCGCGGTGAGGGAACTCTTCTGGTTGATGGAGTAGTCGCAGTCAGAAAGACAGGAACTGGAAATATTGAAATTGAGGGATCCGGTACTTCTCCAATTCGAGCCAACTATCAAGACGGCAGGAGAGCCAACCCGATTTTCTACGCCGTCAGAAAGAAAGTGTACGAAGGGCTCGCTGTCATCGCCGGCGCCTGAATGCAGAATCGCCCACGTCTCCCTTGCGGTTCAGTTGGGCCAGGTATCTAATACCTGTGTATTCTAATGTATCATGTAGCAAAAGAAAGGCGTTGGCACTGCTGATGGTATTGATTTTCTGCTGTCTCGTATTGTCTACGAATTTATGAGGAAGTGTTATGACGCGCAAGTGTGAGAGATACGAGATATTAACAACAATCCAGCATACTCAGATGCGCATGTACAGTCATACGACAGCTGTTCTAGTGACTCTCCTCTCCTGACGGCACAATGAAGCCCCATGTTTGTGGGCCCCATGACAGAATATGCCGTATATGAAACTCATGCCTATATCCAGTCAGCTTGTTTCTAAAACGATGCGATCCCACAACACCACATAGGAAGGAAAGCGGACACAATGATTCACCGAGGGCTGTGCAGGAAGATGGTCGTCCCTGTGTTATTCACTCATGTGCACGTTTCCAGATCGGTCCATTGCCATCGCATCGTTCTCCAAGGACGATATCACCACCGCTCCCACCCCACTCACGCGTGCGCGATTTCGGATGATTCTATCGCACTACAACGTTTGACACCGAACGATGTCATCGCTGTCCATCTTACCCTCTCGTTCGCGTTTCCGGATCGTTCTTTTGTATCGCATCGTTGACACTACGTCAATGCGATAGGAGTCCGCACAAGACACATTCACTTGTGTGCGATTCCGGATACATTTTTCACATCGCGTCGTTGGCAATAGTATAATGTGATAGGAGCCCTGCACGGGACAAATTCACTCGTGCGATTCCGGATGCTTCTTTCGCATCGCATCGCATCGTTAGCACTAGTATGGTGCGATAGGGGTCCGCGCGTCGCACATTCACTCGCCGCGCGCGCAACGAGTGAATCGTCGCGCAACTGCGCACCAGCTGCCTATTTAAATGGGCTCAGGGTTCTGTTCCGCTCCTTTTCCTTCTTCTCTTTCTATATCCACCTTCAAGATCGTCCAATCAGTCTTCCACAAACCACATCTCCAAAGATCCCCTGCCTTCGGCATTCTCGATCAAGCTCTTCTCCAGCAACCTCCCGAAAGTCTCAACTCTTTCTCCCTACACAAAGTCTCTGGTGTCGACCAAGCTCCTTAGGTCTGAAGGTTTGGAGTTGGGTCTACCAGCTTCTTCGTCTCCATCAACATCAGCAGCTCAAAACTTCAACCAGCGCAGTACCAACGATGAATCCCCAAGGTTTCATTCCTCCAGAAGGTCTTATGGCAGTGCCGATGTTCATGGCTCCACCGCCCCATGATGCATTCCAGCATCCATGGGGTGCTCCTCCACCATATGTCCCTGCCCTCGGGCCACCAGGAGTAGGAGGATATCCTTTCCCAGGCTACCCCTTTCCAGGCTATATCCCGCCTCACCACGTCCCATGGGGTTTTAATCCGGTACCACCTCCAGTACCTGCAGCGCCCACGGCACCCGTAGCCCCGGCTGCACCAGCAGCCCCTGCGGCCGCTCCAAGAAATCCAGCCTTTCCTCCCGGAATACACCTAGATGGACGAGCGGATGGGCTGCTGCCTGGACAGAACTATCTCTTTCCGCCGAAACATACGACTCTCCAGGTCATTTGCAACGGCTACGACCCTGCTGCGAACCCCTTTACTGAATTCGAATTCGCGAAGTTTATAGTCCCGTCAAACATCACGGTTGGAGACTTAATCACACAGCTTGGGTCGAAGGTTGGCGGGGATGATAAATGCGGAGTGACAGAGCTGTTGGAGGTTGGCAACGGGACGTGGGTAAAGGGGGTCACAGTTTTCCAAAAGGATGCCCAGAAGAAGCAGACGCTAGCCCAGATGGGCTGGGATGACACTAGAAAGGAGAGAAATGGGACAAATGGGGAGAAGGGTCCGGTGTGGCTGAGGCTCTTGAAGGCGTAAGGGGGGGAAAGAGGGGTTGAACTTGGGGACAGGGATGATTAATTTTCATGAGTGGGAGGTAGTAAGAGGGGAGTGGGATTGAAAGAAGCCTTGTGGGAAGAAAATACTAGGGAAGAGGAGCGGCACCATATCCTTTTCCATTTGGTGCCAATTTCGAGGAATATTTTCATTCTGCATCATATTTTCTTTTCTCGAAGGGATATGTCTGTTAGCTCTGCATGTACGGCCTGTTTCTCTTGGATGGTAATGAATGTGGGAACTGGCGTCAAGCATTTACTAAAAGTCCCCTTATTACCAAGAAAATATGAAAGGTCTCGAATCGGAAGCAACTTCCCGTCTCCCTGATTAGTCTAGATGTGATTGTATTGAACGGGTAGACCCTGAAATTCCCGCCGGGCTTCATCTTCCCCACCCCATCGTGGTCATGACTGGGGCGTGAGCTTGATCCTCAGCATCCCCATCATGCATCATCGCCGTCACCGACGTCATCACTGCCTATTTTTGACTCCGTACCGGTTAGCGTCCCTGTGACAATCCACACAGCCCCTTTTTGCCCATCTGAGCCGCTGATGAGTGACCATGTTCCGTGTGTGAGATTATGCATGTCCAGTCCTAATTAGGTTCAGGTCTGAACGCGCTATACCTGACCCTGTTAAGGCTAACATCCACGGGGCTTCCGTGCTCTTCTGTCATTTTGGCCAAGTCCATGCTCTAGAGAAGGCTTACCCGCCACAACAAAGCGCACACTAAACAGCGCACTGATGCGATACAATCGCAGATAGACTGCTGGCGCGTATCCCTACCGCATACTCGCGGGTGAGTATATTAGAGTTTTGCCGCATAAACACCCACAGCGATACCCCAATATGCATCCCCCATATACGATATGCACACTCCACATATTCCCGGGCGACGCACGTAAACGGGAAATCCGGCATCCTACGGAAACACATTTTCCATGCGCTCCTAGCCACTGCCATCTATTATCCATGTGTTCAGTAATCATGCCTGCAGAGTCTCGTTGAGAATATGCATATCACCCTGAGGCAAGACTGGCTACTACACTAAGTACTAGTTCATGTATGTACTAGAGAGTCCATGGCTCGTTGCCTGAGATGGGACGAAGGAATGGATGAGCCCAGAGGCAATAGTTGCGTGTGTCCGAAAACAGAGTTTCTGTGCCTTGCGCCTGCGTCTTTGCCCAGCTCTATGGGATTTACGGATGGAGAGGCGTCGTATTGGGTCCAGTCTTCACGTCAACTCTCCTCCTGGGACTCGTCGAGTAGCTTTCTGCGGGTTCCAAGTTGCCCAGGCGGCCGAGCCGAGGGAAATGCAAGAAGAGCCGGACCAGGAGGCCTGCTTCCTCTCCCGTTCCGGAGATGGCAGTGATGGACAGTCCGTGAAACTCTCCCAGCCTGATGGGTCGAGCATGGCGCGCTCACTGGCAATGTGTGACTTTGTAGTTGAACGAGTCGTAGCTTCGAATCGCGATCGGGCGACGTGACTGGATAGAAACACGTAATGGAAGGCAGAATTGGCTTCTAGACAACAACAACCCCCGGTCCGTATCTCATCGTTCTCGGTTGCTCGTTTGCTGCCCAGAAACACGAGCAGTCTCGGCGTAGGCGTATATATCTGCGCGTTGCTTTTTCACATCTGCAACACCATGTAACTACATACAGTACGCTTCGGTGCAGAGCAGACTGCCTAATGTACTCCAACAACTGCTGCACGACGTACGGCTTTTCGCCTTGACCGTGCAATAGAATTCATCACATATCGACTCCAAGGATCGAAACTTTGGAAGCCTGCGTCGTTTCGTTTCTGCCGTGCAGGCTCTATTGCTTCGCCTCTTTCGTGCGCTCCTAGCTCCGCTGCACTCATCACCGACGCATCGCCGAGAAGCCACTGTTCATTCGCGCGGGATGGATTCGCACTCCTTCTAGGGTATGACCCTGGATGAGGAAATTAGGAAATTCCATAGGTCGGCGTGATGCGCGGGGAAGCGGGTAAGGTTGGCCGGCTGATTGAGGCTGACTCGCCCGCCGGATTGAGGGGAACAATAATGCCCAGTTGGGGATTTGCAGCTGCACCTGGTCGTCGATTGAAATGTGCATCGCGTGGTTCTGAACGGGCGGCGGGAGCTAGGGTAGGCTTGCCCTGCAATGAGGCCAGGAGTGTTGCTTCCGCTTAATCTGTCCGTATTCGAGGGCCCACCCACTCATCCGCGCGTCTACTCCACCCTGCGGCAAAGAAACCGCCGGTCATTTGCCTATCTCTGTGCGTCTTTGCAACATTACGACGACAACTGGTCAGACAGCTGAACAAAACAAAACATGCAGCCGCTGCAGGCCCTTATCCGTAATTTACTTACAAAGCATAAGCAAGATGTCTGTCATGCTCAGACAACAGCGCCTGTCCTCGCATCATTGCGGGCGATGGATGGCCTTCCTCGCGGCTGAAATCTCTCCCCTTTTGTTTTGGGGAAGATGTGGTCAAACAGAGCACAGGCGTGTCTGTACGGAAAAGCAAAATGGTACCGATGCCACAAAGCTGGTCGATCCACATGTCGTTACCAGCTGTGCGGGCAAGGCATGTCTCGGTTCGTCTGTGCTGGCACGCCGTGGCGGAAAGTTCCCGAACAACTGCACCTTCTCTCCGCGTATTGGTCCCAAGGTGGTGCCAGATACATACATGCAATCACACAAGCGTCGCGTCTACAGAAGGCCTCTATATGCATAGGTATAGGATAATATGTGTATATGCTCGTAAAGCACTTCAGTGTTTGTGATCTGTCGATTTGTTGACACCAATATATGTATAGCATGGGTGATGAAAACTTTTGACCTAGTGCCTCATGTGCGTACGGTGATTCAAAAAAGACGTTGAATGCTGGTAAGGCTAAGGCGGGATCAGCCGCGTGCGCGGACCGCCATCCCCCGATGAACACATCTGTTAAACAAGCCACAACAGATCTTTGAATCAAGAGAAAGAGAGAGACACCAACAGCTCATATGCCTGGGATTCGCCTGGATCCTGGAAAAACACGGCGGAAAACTGAGTTGCACATTACGTGCGTTGCTCTTTCCGATGCCCGATCCTGCACTTGCACGGATCACGCCGTGGACTTGCAGCCCCCGTGCAATGGTATCTAGGGGGTGCTTCGCAGCCCTAGATGGCTCTTGGGTGTATGTGGGCTCGAAACCCATATAGCTGTAGGAGTACTTCGTGCGTGTCACCAGTTCAAGCATTGGCTCCTATAAGCATATGCCTTCGAGCCCTATACGCTCATAGTAGCACTTCGCACCTACACAACAGTTTTCGGGTGTGACCATGCCAAAACCCCGTGCGTATATCCTTCCCGTGGACCAAACATTCATTGAAGATTCTTATGCCTAGGTGAATAATACTAGACCGAAGTGGGAAAATGCATTGCCTCCAAGGTCCTTGCGGAAACAGAGATCTGAGGTGTTAGAAGGATTCTACTCCCCCATGCCAGGGAATCCTGACATCCACTGCCGGACCTAACAAACCCAGATCGCCAACACTAACGCCTTATTGAATGGGATGCTTCGCGGCTGGGATCTTCGGTTAGGTTCACAGACAGGCTCAACTGACTTGTTCTATCTTGCCCTAGCCGAACCATCACAATGATACAAAAATCTGGCCAGGCAGTCCAGTACTTCCACGTGCAGAAACACGGAGCCAATCTGGCTTGCCTACGCGGCTAAACTGGCTCGCCGTCAGTCAAGAACAGAACGCACGAGAGATAGCACGAATGGGCACCCTTCTCATCTTATGAGTAGTCACTTTAGATGCTAAGTCGATATTACCAGCAAATCGGTCTGAAGCAAAGCCGATACTCATCTCCAGTATTTGTCAAGGACGGGTGTGCAGCATTTGCCAGTATCACAAAGTGTTATCGTTACCGTGACGTGCTCCTCATCGCCACAATGGTGCTTCCTAAGGTTGGAATGACGAACAACCCTTTTGGGTAATTTGGTGATGGGGTATTGACAGATATAATTGTCAGCTTTTTTGGATATCTCCTGATATCCAACAGGCCGATCAAATTCGTGACAAGCTTTGGAACATAATGTAGAGCCTAGCATGAAATGAGACTGTACTTGTGAAGAGAGTGGGCGGGCCTGGAGCTGCTGTGGTCTCAGCATTATCGCTCTTCTACAGGCAACTTACCCACTTTGTATTTCTCATGGTCACCGCGGCGTTTGCAGTCTCGTAATATCGATAAATGTGTTGGGGAACGGACAGTTCGCCCTAGCAAGAAACGGGAATGCACAATGTGACTAGCGGGGGAGATGCAGCAGCGATGTAGCGCACCGGCGAATCTGATGCTTGGGAGGGCTGAAGGGAGGAAGGAAGGAAGGAAGGAAGGAAAAAGAAGGGCAGCTCCTGTTTTGAACGATGGCTCCAGTTGATGTTTCAGTCGCACGCCAGTCACACAGCGCGTCCGTAGCCATATGCCACCAACCACGTCCTCGGATATGATGAGGCAAATCACATTCAGCGAGCAGAAGGATCAATTACGAAACGGGCTAACAAGACTTCAGACGACTCAGAGGGCCCGCTATCCGCATCCCAGCTCAGTCGCGCGTCTGTGCCGCAGTCTTGCGCGCCGGCAGGATTAGCATGCAGGTAACGCTTTTGCGCACCTCGCATCGACTTCGGAATGTGGTGCCGCCTCCGTCGATAAGTGGCTCTCGACTGGCCTGGGAGAACTCCTTGCAACGCTCCATGAGCATGCCCGAAAGCCTATCTCCTATATGGCCCAATGCCAGCAGTACTCGCTATAATCGCTCTGCCTACACCCTCGAGGGGACCATACCTCATATCCGTCCCTCCTGCCTGCTCAAATAAATAGCTCTCAACCCCCGCCGTCTCGAGGCCCACCGATAACGGTTACTCGACACGAAAAGACTCTCTCTGCTACACGCACTCGTACGGGCAACTAACGCTCTCAGCGCGCACTCACGCACACCACTAGACAAGAAAAACCAAACCGCTGCATTCCCAGCTTCTCACGGGCTGTCCCAATAACCTCCACCCACCTCCAATTGAAGCGAATCATCCAGCAGTTTCGGCATCCGTGATTCGAGCCTCTTACACCAACGCCGCACGACTGCAGTATCGTTCACTGCACTCGGGGACACGTCTTGCCTTACTCGCCCGAACCTGCTCAATCGTCGTGCTCGATTGGCTGTAGCTTACCATCCCCGTCCCTGCACAGGCCACTAATCCCCGCTCGTCTGTCGCGCTGCGTCGTTTAACCAGCCAATTCTTCGGCAGGCACGCTCTTCCCTCTTGAGCGGCAGCACACGCCTATCTTTTTTTCCTCTACCCGTCGATCACCGAAAAACGAACGGGGACGGTGTCTTTGCCGCACGGCAGCATTAGGTTGTTGTCTTAGGCAGACTCAGCACCACCCAGCGGTTCGATCAGGGGAGAGACTGTTCGCTGATAAAAACCCTTTCCCCTCGATCCCCGCCCCCACCGCCAAAATAGCGGACGATACGTTCCAGATATTGACCGGCCAGTATCGGTCATCTAATGAGGCACGGCGCCTCAGGGGAGAAGCAGCGCGTTCACCGCACGAAGCGGCTGATTATAGTCAACCGAGAAGTCCTTGGGAGGCAAGAACGTCCGCATGGTTCAGTGAGCAGGGCGTCGGTCCTCGCATAGCGGTAGAGACAACAATCCACCCATTTTCGGCACTTGCGCGCTTGTCGATCAGCTCTGGCGCTTCCGAGCTTTCATCGGCGTCATCAACCTCCGTCAGGTCGTCCGTTACATCCATACAAACACCTACGTTCAATATACGATTTCAATTTTCGCCGATCGAGATGGATGACAGCGATTTTATGCCCAAGGTCGAAGAGGTGGAGGATGACGAGGATATTGGCTTCAGCATCAAGTCGGATGAGTCCGCCACTCTCGATGCAGTAGCCCAGGATACAGAATTTATCATCAAGTCATCTGAGTCTGCCACGCCCGGTGCGATGACTCCAGTTCCAATGACTCCATTTTCGCCGTCCGCGTCCGCGTCGAGCTCGAGTGGCATGCCATTGAAGAGACCCCGCGGTAGACCACGGAAACACCCATTGCCTACCCCGTCATCGTCAATGCAGAAGGTTACGAAAGGTCGGTCGAAGACAGGCTGTATCACCTGCAGACGGCGGAAGAAGAAATGCGATGAGACGAAGCCGGAGTGTGAGTTACCAACAGTGACATACTCTTGCAGCACTGAGATCGCGCCACAAGCCACTGTAGTGTTCTGATCCACAATCTAGGTCTTAATTGCCAGAAGAACGCTGTTATATGCGAAGGATACCCCGACAAGACCGTGTGGCAGCCTGGCAAACACAAGTTGGAATCAGGTAGGATTGAGCCATTTCCTAACCCAACTACAGAATCTAACACTAACGCGCCCACGATAGCCCAGGCCCAATCCCAAGCTCTAGACGCTAGCCTCCCTCGCGCCCTACCATGTCTTATCGATGGTGTAGAGGACGAGGTCGACCGCCAATTTCTTGATCACTTTGTCTTCACTGTTAGCCGCATATTAACCCTGTTTAACGATGACCAGAATCCGTTCAAGGAGATTCTCCTGCCTATGGCGATCAGACACCGTGGATTGATGCATTCGTTGCTGTGTCTTTCCGGTTCCCATCTGGCGAGGCGGGATCCGAAGTTTAGTGAACGGCAAAACCACCACTGGATAGAAGCGGTACGCTATCTACGGGCTATTATGAATGTGAGCGGCCAATCATCGGGATCTACTAGAGAGTTGGTAGACGACCCAAGTGTAGCGTTCACATTAATTCTCTGCCTTGACTCTATATGCAAGGGAGAAACTGCCGGACAATATCGGCCGCACTTGGATGCAGCGCGGCATCTGGTGGTCAGCCAGCAGTCAGCGAATCAGCAGTTTGGCCAGTTTTTATTCGAGTTCTTTAACTACCACGACGTGCTGAATGCAGTGACAAGTTTGGAGCGGAGGCCTCTAATATTGACCGGCGAGTTCACGTTACCTAAATTTATCGTTCAACCCTCAGCCGGCGCTATGTTGGGCGTTCTTGATGGGCTCTTTGCCTATATTTCGAAGATCACAGGGCTTCGCGACCATATCCGCTCTCGGAAAGCACAAGGTCTAGACGCAGGTGTGGATTATGACACTCTGAGTGATGCAGTGCAGATTGATGCCGGAATCCGGTCTTGGGTTCCAGCTCAGCCGGAAGGCTCTTCCAACTACATAGCGGCACTACTATACCGGCAGTGTACCTGGCTATATCTTTACCGCACGATCCAGCCCTCGAGGCCGAGTGCTAAGATTGCTGAAGCGGTGGACGAAGGATTAAGGCTGTTACGGCTGCTTCCAGCAAACTCGTCAGCGCAGTCCGTCCTTCTCATGCCTGCGTTCTTACTTGGTTGTGCTGCTTTCGACCCGAAGCAGCGGCCGGAGATTTCCGAAGCGTTCGAGGTCATCAAGAACTACTCTGACCTTGGCAATATTCCCCCAGCGCGACAGGTTGTCGAGAGAGTCTGGGCCCTAATGGACGCAGGAGACGAGAGTTCGTGGGATTGGGAAACGATCATCAAGGATATGGGGTGGGACTTCTTAGTCACTTAAATGTATGCAGGGGCACGGCGAAGGTGTTTAGACATAATCCCGTCATGGATCTTGGGAGCGGACGTACTAAATCTCCCTAAAAGACCGTATTACGCCTCTTTTCCCACAGAACGTGAAGAACGATCTATTCCAAGAACACAGAACGCCACGCTCTTCCACAAAGTACATACATGCTCTCGGGAAACCTGTTCTCAAAACCGCCAATCAGGACAGAGCGACGTTGTCAACAGTTTATTTCTTGTCTTCCGACTCGCTCCTCGCTCGGCACCCTCATACGTCGCAATCATGGAAGTCTATGTCCTTTTTAAGAAGATAAAAAATTTTAGGGTACGGATGGTGTTGATATGAATCAGCATCAATTTCGTTGCCATTGACGCTTTTACAAACGGTCACACTTCTAGGGTTACTTTAGCGAGTGTGCCATGGTGAAAGACGATTTTGTCTTCATATACTCTTTGATTTCATCATTGTGACGGTCATTTCTCTCCTCTGGATACTGATGTTTTTACGTCCATAAATATCATTGAGTGATTTACATGTTTTGTCCACTCTGGGTAATTGGATCTCAGAGAATGGATGGCAGGAAAACCTCTCACAGCATGATTTAATGGACTCGCATGGGGCGATTGTTGTGGTTTTTTCATTGTCTGCAAATGTGGTAGAGGGGACGGCGTCCTTTTGGAGTAAGGCCGACGACATTACTTTGGATATACTCATTGGTGATATACCCATTGGTGAATACGAGATATATTCACACCACCTTTCCTCCTATCCTTGAAAGCACTTAACAGGAAAGCAGGAAGGATCATGATACTCGAGACCGCTAACAGTCTGCTCGATTCCCACAGCTAGCTAAGACCAAGAAGCGCGACGGGTAGAGACTGAAGGATTCCGATATTTGTCGCAAACCATGACACATAATGAGCCATGTCACCAGGAATATTGGATCTAGGGCTAAAATCAGGACGCTATGGATTTGCGCGCTTATCTGTAGCTTCCTGGAATCGTTGATATGATGGCAGTAAGCCACATCCTTCGGTCTTTTCCTAGCCTGGACGTCGGACGACAAAACAACGTATTGCAAATACGCCCGGTTAGAGTGGGACCATTTACACGAATCACCTTATGGTTGCGGGCACATCGAGGAGCAGTGCCTCGAAAGGCCTCCGCCAAGTTCATGAAAGTTGATAATGGCCTGGTAAACAAGGATGGAAGTCTGCCAATTCCCATCAGCCCGTACCTACGCAACGGCTCTACTTCCTGAAAAACTCGCAACGCTAGTCGTCTTCAGATATTGTGCCGAGACACCTCACGGCTGCGAATATATGGGTGTCTATGGAGTACTTGACTTCACGGCGAGCGTATAACGTGCTTTTATC
This sequence comes from Nothomitra cinnamomea, assembly GCA_022345685.2. NCBI lineage: Eukaryota > Fungi > Ascomycota > Geoglossomycetes > Nothomitra > Nothomitra cinnamomea. The sequence goes on along the minus strand of JAJDMX020000052.1, from coordinate 113,024 downwards.
CTTTCCAGGACGTGGCTATCGGTTAGAGCACAATCAAAGTTTTGCCGATTGCGGATTCACATGCGACAAAATATAACGGCCAGCGAATTGGATCAGCAACCAAGCCCGCTGCATAAATGAGGTTGTGTGTTTTCTTCATCTGAAATGTTCGCCAAGTCTCTAATACGCTAAATGTATATTGTACCCCACACGTGAACCTCCGCGCGCGAAGGCATATTTCCGCAAGCGACTGGCTCAGCAAACCCTAACCGAGCTTCCAAATTGACTTGCCAAACACCTACGCGAGCTGAATCTATTTCCCATCGACATAAAGCCTATCGATTGCCGATTGCTGAAGACAAAGAGTCCCCAGGCCCTTTCAGAGACGCCGTCTTCACATGCTGGCGTGGAGTGGGGATCTTGAAGCAAATGTGTACGCTCGTGAAAGCCGAATAGGTCTGTCATGCCCTGTCGATGTTATACTCTACACCCAACTGCCGGTTGCTCTGCGACTCGTGCATATCGGTGCAAGCGAGGCGCCAGCACGCAGCCACTCAAGGATCAAGGGACGGTTGTGACAGTCATGATCGGGCCATCGAGGGCGGCCAAGGACGCCACTCCTTCCGCTTTGGGGCTGGTGAGACGCAGGTGTCCGCATGCCTGATTGGCCGTCGTTTGTATTTTCCCGACTCAATCAACAGGCCTTGTACGAGTACGAGCGTTTTGGCTGCATCTGTCTAAAGTGGGGTGCGCATCTGAACGATCTCCTGCTGTGTAAATTTTAGTCTACGCCGTCGCAGCACACGACTGCATCGAGTGCCCTGCGGACTTTCCAACTGCCGAGGACACCCAAACGTCCCTCGCTTAGAGCATTTTTCTTGCCTGTCATGTCCCCACCGCCGGGATACACTGCGGACTGGCCTTCGCTACGGACGCGAGCTTTTGCGCGGATAGCGCTTGGGGGTTGGAGGCGTTGGTGGGCAAGGGAAATTGGCAGATCTGACTGCGCTTCGTGTCCTCTTGAACCGATGCCATGGACTCTTGTATCTTAAAGGAGTAGTTGCCCTGGATGTGAACTCCTCCCGTGCCCTACGGCTGGTCCTTCCGGTTTTTCAATGTCGCCACTACAATTGCATATGAAAGTTTAGGGACGTAGCACGAGAGCCGCCTCACCATGGAGAAAGATATCGAGCTGGCGAGACCAGCGCCAAGGGTAGCCTCTGAGATAATCCCCACCCCTCCTTCTGGCGACACCACGGTGTCCCCCGGAGAGTCGGCGGATAATGAGATATCCTTCAGAGAGGTCAATCCTGTGGATGTGCGTATACGGGACCTATCCGTCTCTGTTGCCGGATCTCCAGGCGGGTTGGCAGACTTCTTGCCTGCGTGGGCACGCAAAAATACGGACAAAGAGGAGGTCCAGGACAAAGTCATTCTGAATGGAGTGTCGGCGGACATGCCGTCCGGAACTCTGACAGCAATAATCGGTGGAAGTGGGAGCGGTAAAGTGTGCTCTTCGTAGTGCCCTTGGGAATAGTTCCGTATACTCACAGCTCGTAGACGTCCATGCTCAATGTCATGTCTCATAGGATGAGTGGAAGTAGTTTAAGGATATCAGGAGTCGCCACATTCAACGGGAATCGCCAATTATCAAGCACCCGGAACTCCTATGTGATGCAGCAAGATATACTTCTACCGACGTTGACTGTCCGGGAGACACTAATGTATGCAGCTGATTTGCGACTACCTCCACCGGCAACTGAGGACGAAAGACACCAAGTGGTTGAGGAGGTTATCCTTGAACTTGGGCTAAAGGAATGTGCCAACACCCGAATTGGTAATTACGAGCACAAGGGCTGCAGTGGTGGAGAGAAGAGACGGACCAGCATCGGCGTACAACTTCTCGCGAATCCTTCTGTCCTCTTCCTCGATGAGCCCACTACTGGTTTAGACGCTACAAGTGCCTTTCAACTAGTCTCGACGCTGAAGAATCTCGCAGAGAAGGGAAGGACGATCATAATGACCAGTGAGTACTTGTTCTTCAAGGAGGAAGTTTTTTAGCTAACAAAGCCTTTACAGTTCATCAGCCACGATCAGAGATTTGGGGTCTATTTGACCGGCTGGTTCTGCTGACGCACGGTCACACTATTTACAGTGGAATGGCGGACGAATGCTTGAAGCACTTCGAAGAGCTTGGCTACATCCTGCCGGCATTCGTGAACCCCGCGGAATTTCTGATAGATCTCGCAGCGATCGATAGTCGATCCCCTGAATTGGAAAAAACATCTACAGCGCGCGTAGATCAGTTGATCGCCCAGTGGAAGGATAAGGCGAAGTTGACGTTCTTCGAGCCCCCGGCGACAGATCAGCCTGCCAGTAAGCGGAAAGGACAGGAGAAGTCCTCCACGCAGCAACCACACAATGCGGGCCTGATTCGCCAGACCCGTGTACTTACGGCTCGAACATTCAAGATCACTTGGAGAGATCCGTTGGGTTTAACTGGCAGCCTCCTCGAAGCTATCAGCATGGGCATCATAACCGGTTGGATCTTCTTCATGCTGGATGGTAGTCTTTCGGGCATTCGCAGCCGGGAAGGGGCCCTGTACATAGCGGCCTCCTTTCAAGGATATCTGATCTTGGTTTTCGAGACATACCGTTTAAGTATCGACATTCAGCTCTTCGATCGTGAACATGGAGAAGGTGTTGTCGGTGTCATTCCTTTCCTGGCTAGCCGTCGTCTTGCCCGAATGTTTACCGAGGATGTCCCCGTTCCCTTAATATTTTCTTGCATCTTTTATTTCATGACCGGCTTCAGGCCTGTGACCACACAATTCTTCAAGTTCTTCGCAATTATCCTTGTAAACCACTACATTGCGGTCTCGTTTGCAATGCTCTGCGTGAGCGTCGCGAGAAACTTCCCCGGGGCAAGCCTCATAGCCAACATGGGATATACGTTACAGAGTATGGCTTGCGGGTTTTTCGTACAGTCGAATACGATACCCGTTTATACGAAGTGGCTAAAGTGGACTGCTTACGTGGTACGCATTCTGTTCCTTGCATCTTAGGACACCCTTTCCACCCCATTTCTACGCTAAATAGTAACTTCTAGTATTACGGCTTCGGGGCTATGGTATCAAACGAATTTTCAAACCAGTTCTATTCATGTCCTTATTCTGGCGGCGCCTCAAACCCAGCATGCAAGGAATATACAGGAGCTTTCATTATACGAAACCTCGGGTTTCCTGAAAACTGGGTAATGACGCCGATTTTGGTGTGCCTTGGCTTTGCCATATTATTTTATATTGGCGCCGGGATTCTCTTTCAGTATTGGATTGCTGAGATGGGTATTTCTCGAGCTCGGAAAAACGACACGGATAAATCTACTGGCAAGGAGAAGATGACTGTCCGGTCTAATCATGACGTGCGAGCAGTTGAGATCGACCTAGAACGTTATACTCTAGACATTGAGAAGCGAAATTGGTGGGGAAAGAAAACACAAACACTTCATATCCTACAGCCCGTTACTGCCAAGTTCGAGCCTGGGGTATTAAACGTTATTATGGGACCATCAGGAAGCGGGAAAACGTCTCTCCTCAACGCGATGGCTCAGCGTCTTCACAGTGATCTGTCAACAAGATACCGTAAAGGGGGTTTTATGAAGTTCAATAAAGCCATACCTTCAGAGAAGGTCATACGATCTATTTGCTCATTCGTCACTCAAGACGACGACGCTCTACTACCATCATTGACGGTTAGAGAGACACTCTACTTTGCTGCAGGCCTACGGCTCCCGGCCTGGATGTCAAGCCAGGAGAAAAGGCGACGAGCAGACCAGGTCCTCCTGAAAATGGGTCTGAAGGATTGCGCGGATAACCTAATTGGTAGTGATCTAGTCAAAGGCATCAGCGGAGGAGAGAAGCGGAGAGTCACAATCGCAGTACAGATTTTGACAGAGCCTAAGGTCTTACTACTGGATGAACCAACATCTGGCCTAGACGCGTTTACGGCTTCCTCAATTCTGAATGTCTTGCGCGGTCTTGCCGAGGAGGGGAGGACGCTAATCTTGACAATACACCAAAGTCGGTCCGACCTCTTCGGGCAGTTTGGCAACGTTCTGCTACTAGCGAGAGGAGGATCTCTTGTGTATGCCGGAAAAGGAATTGGCATGCTTCCGCATTTTGCATCGCTGGGGTTCGAATGTCCGCGGACCACTAACCCTTCAGACTTCGCCTTGGATCTGATCACTGTTGACCTGAGACAAGAGGAGAGAGAGGCTGTTAGCCGGGAAAAGGTCCGCAGCTTAATCCTGAGTTGGGATTCTGAACAGTTTGCTATCATCAGTCCTTCGGCCATATCCGTCCCGGCGGAGCTCGGCAGCATGCAGAGGGAAATGGCACCATTCCGCATCTCCTTTCCGATTTTAGCCCGACGAGGACTTATCAACTTCAGTCGCCAGCCCCCGTTGATTATTGCGCGTATTATGCAGGTGTTTGGGCTAGGCATTATCTTTGCCTTGTTCTTTGCCCCTCTTCATAGCGACTACTACAGCATACAGAACCGGTTTGGTTTCATTCAGGAGTTTGCAGCCTTGTACTTTGTTGGGATGCTGCAGAATGTCGCAGCCTATCCAAACGAACGAGACGTCTTTTACAGAGAATACGACGATCAGGCTTACTCAGTCGAAGCGTTCTTACTCCAATACGCAACGATCGAGGTTCCCTTGGAGATTATTTCCAGCCTTCTCTTTGCAGTCATGGCAGACCTCGCTATCGGCCTCCCGCGTACCCCGCAGATGTTTTTCATCACCGCATTTAACTGCTTCGCTATCGTCAGCTGCGGCGAGTCAATTGGGATCATGTTCAACACTCTCTTTCAGCATACTGGGTTTGCTGTGAATGTCACCAGTGTCATACTATCGGTGGCTACGTGCATGGGTGGTGTCTTGAGCATCGGCATCCCGTCTTTCCTACAAGCATTCAATCATCTCTCCCCAATCAAGTACTCTGTTGGTAACCTAGCCCCTTATTCGATCCGCGGCGTCAAGTTCACCTGTACTGCCTATCAGCGTCTGCCAAACGGTCGCTGTCCCATCGAAATCGGTGAGCAGGCGTTGGAGCTATACAAGCTGAACACGAATGCAGGGCTGAATCTGGCGGCTTTGGCTGTCACCACCGTGATATATAGGCTTTTTGCATATGGGCTACTTAAGACGAAAAAGGGGCGATGGGACTGGTTGAAAAAGTCCAAAAGGGATGAGAGAGAAGGCCAGGTTTGGGGTAGTGTAAGCCTACCCCCGTCGCAAGTGTAACATTTTTGGAACTTATCTTGTACGTTCGTGGACACGGGAATATCTAGATTCGATATGAGGTCTTGTTTTGAGCCTAGCATTTACACTCGCTACTGTTTGGGAAACAGGAGATAGCTGTATTGCATCGCGGTCGCTTCTGGATGGTGGCTCCCCCCACAGCCAGAGAGGGACTAGCCCTTTTTTTTTTGATCGATGAAGTTTCGTGTTAGCAAATAGATGGCACTGGGGATCTTTCTCATTATGTGGAGGGCGAGTTTGACCGATTTTTGCCGATTGCCCCCAATTCTTATAGTAATCGCCCAGTAGATTGCGGGAAATGTCCATAGATATCTTGTAAAAAGGGACTTTGATCGCGGAGGATTTAAAAAAGATTCCTGGAGCTCGTTAACAGGGTTCTGCTTTGCTGTGGAATCAAATATATTGCTCTAGGTTTTATTGATTTGAAATTCCAGAAAATTAAGCAGGATCCTCTCCGTGAGAGATGTAAGACTTCGGCAGTTTTCGATGTGGTCCAGATTCCGCCACAACCGCTTCTCTCCACAAAAACGGATAGGGGAGAAAAGGTTTTGTGCCGTCAGGGTAAACATGCAAGCCTTCGCTGCATGCAGCGGGGTCGCCCAAGAACAAAATATGTGCTCTATATATAAATTCTATTTAGATTTGGTGCGATAGACAATATGGTGGCTCTTCCGCTGGGAGGCACCGTGCTCTATAGTGCGACGTTAGGAAACTGCAATCCTCGTAGTGTTCGCTTATTGCTTGGCTTTCTATCTTTTTGTTGTCAGTCCGCTCTCTCTCCTGCCGTTTTTGGTCGGGGTAGGATGACATCATGGGCTCGCTTTCGGTCACCGCGGCCTCAACTCCATCACGACGGATTTTACTGCCTGCTCTTTTCGACGTCATGACCTCTCTACGATTGATATGTTGGGTAGTAGTTGGTAGTGGTTTCGCAACACGAGGCAATGGCAGGAAACTAAGCCGTAGGCCCTTGCCTGTTCGAGGGGAATTTCCCTGTTCCGTCTTTGCCGATTACCCTCTGGCAGTGGTGGGAGGTCGATCGGCAGAGGCGCACTCAGACGCCATCTATGCCATCTACCGCTAACACTCCTGCTCGTGGCGGTACCCGGGCGCATTTGACAGGTCAGCCCTCTTTCGACGTCGGTATCCCCACAGCAAAGTATCAGCGTGGGAATTGTGACAGGAAGGCCGTTGTCCTCCATCTCCGCTATTGACATCACCTAGCGTCAGGGGGGGGTAGCCCTTCTCCAGCGTGCTGGATCCGCTGTGGTCAGCCATGGCGAGCTTGCTGTAACTAGACAAAGATCGCCCATCCCGTACAGAAACCTGGAGTAATGTGTAGTCTCGTGGTAAGGCAAATTTCTCCGCGCGGACGGGGTGAACCGGGAAGTTACTCTGTTGGTTTACTGGACGTATGACAGCATTTATATTCGATGATTGCCCCCCAGTGTTACCATTCTCTAAAGGTATCGAGTACGATCCTCACGCCATTGATCCGTATCTGGAGAGGGCAGCAGCAATACAATAGGATTCTATACACAGAACCACAGTCGCGATGGTGTTTAAGAAGGTTGGAAACATATACATGATAGCGGCCATCGCCGTCATTGGCGGTGGCTTGTTTGGTTTCGACATTTCGTCCATGTCAGCTATGTAAGCTTCTCCTATCAGCCGTAAGACGATACAAAATGGGGGCTTCTTGAACCTTTAATGACGGTTTCTATAGTATGGGCACGGATCAATATAAATGTTACTTCGGAACTCCTGCCAAAAATGGATCTGCAAAATGCGAAGCACCTAACTCCAGTCTCCAAGGAGGCATCACGGCTGCGATGGCTGGTGGCTCCTTTGTGGGGGCTCTAGTTTCCGGTTTTATATCTGACATTCTTGGCCGTAAGTCTGCCATTCAAGTTGGCGCTGTTATCTGGTAAGTCTGTTAGCCCGCAAACAACAATGGACTAGGAAGGAAAGCAAGGACAGGCTTGTCAACCTCTGGATGCTCTAGGTGTATCGGTTCGATTATCGTTTCCGCTTCGCAGAATGTTGGGATGTTGACTGCTGGCCGTTTCATTAACGGTGTCTCAGTCGGTATCTGTTCCGCACAAGTGCCTGTGTACATCTCCGAACTCGCTCCGCCTAGTAAGCGTGGCCGCCTTGTGGGCTGCCAGCAATGGGCAATCACATGGGGCATCCTCATAATGTTTTACATTTCCTATGGATGCAGCTTCATCAAGGGCGCTGCTGCATTCCGCGTCCCGTGGGGCTTGCAGATGATCCCAGCAATCATCCTGTACTTGGGACTTCTTTTCCTCCCCGAATCTCGACGTTGGCTAGCCCGCAAGGGTCGCTGGGATGAGTCTCTTGCGGTCCTTGCGTTAGTTGATGGACATGGGGACGAGCACAGCCCGTTTGTTCAGCGTGAGATGCGTGATATCAAGGAGATGGTGGAATTTGAACGCGAAAATGCCGACGTCACATACTGGGAGCTTTTCAAGCCCAGGATGATTAACCGCACGCACATCGGCATGTTTACTCAAATCTGGTCTCAGTTAACTGGCATGAACGTCATGATGTACTACATTACATACGTGTTTGGAATGGTTCGTCAAGAACATCAGCTATAGTTTCTGATCCATTTTGCTAACTTTTGGTAAAAGGTTGGTCTTACCGGGAACACTCTCCTTCTGTCGTCATCTATTCAATATGTTATCAACGTGGCTATGACTGTGCCTGCACTCCTCTTCGTTGACCACTGGGGTCGTCGCAACACTCTCATTGTCGGCGCTATATTGATGCAGACTTGGCTATACGCAAATGGTGCTCTCATGGCCACACATGGTAAACCAGCACCATCAGGAGGCCTTGATGGAACCGCTGCAGAGTCTTGGCAGATCAGCGGAAGACCAGCTAAGGCTGTTATCGCCTGTAGCTACCTCTTTGTTGCATCCTTCGCGTGCACATGGTAAGTCTTGGTTGCCCTATCTAATTGTGTATTATACTCGTACTGAGGAAAACAGGGGCCCGGTCTCATGGATCTACCCGCCAGAACTGTACCCTCTGCGCGTCCGTGGCAAGGCTGTCGCTCTTTCAACCTCCTGCAACTGGATTTTCAACTTTGCCCTTGGATACTTTGTTCCGCCGGCATTCCAGAATATCAAGTGGAAGGTCTACATCTTGTTTGGTGTTTTCTGCACGGCCATGGCCATTCACGTGTTCTTCCTGTTCCCGGAAACGGCTGGGAAGACACTTGAAGAGACCGAGTCCATGTTCCTTAGAGGCGAGAAGGCTTGGAGGACGAGAGTCACTACGAGTAGAATTGCAAAACTTGAAAGGGGCGAAGTCGACTCGGACGATAACACTACGGAAAAGGGGGATTACAGCCTTGAAAGGAAGTCCGAGGTCGAATCGACAACTAGGCCTAATCGCCTCGAGTCCGGGGTTGTGCATAACGATCACCACGACGATCGGCGGGAGGTGTAAGGGCTATTCGAAATTGTGGGAAGAGTAGAGCGTGCTGATGAATATATGAGATTGTTTAACCGGATTGAGCAGATGAGCTAGTTAAACTGGCTTGATTGATTTAGCTGGTCTCCTTGCTTGGCTAGGCTAATTGGCCTATCCGACTTAATCGAGTAATTTGGATAATCCGAATTACCAGGTTATATTGGTGTTTAAAGGTGCAGTATATATATCGGGAAATTCTGTCTTTATAAAGGCGGGTCTTGCAATACGATGTGAACTCTAAATTATCTCCATTGTATCTTCTCTAAGTTGAAAATGAATTCTAATCAATGTTTCTATCTTGTCGAGGTAATTGTGACCACGAGTGACTTCCCTTGGAGGTCTTATACTTTCACTGGCGCGGGTTACAAGGCTGCGGCGTCGTTCTAACGCTATAGAAGGAACCCATGACAACGGAATGGAACTTTTAACCTGGACGACCGCAAGGCACGCAAGAGCTTTTCATGAGCACAAGCGGCTCTAAGACTGCAGGAGGCTTTCAGAAGCACAGAGGCTCGACATGGGAACAATGAATAGGAGTCAAGTGCGCCGAATCCAGGACCTTGGGTATAAAGAGTTGGTATGGAGGCCAATTTTTGGTGAACTTCGGATTATGTTGTTAGGAGGGATCTATGTAACCATATCGGGTACTAGCCAAGATGACTTGTGACCGTATTCAGTGAGAATGCTGTTGTAGAATTTAGGTATAGTTGGTGTAGAAGGTGGTGAGAAGCAGCAACCAGGTATTCTGAAAGGGGTGTGGGTGTATTCTAGGTCCTGAAGCTCTTAGTCAGTGGCTGAAGTGTAGTGGCCGGCTCCTAATCGAGAGTGCCTACTTATAGTGATGCAAGTAATGAATTTGGCGTCCGACCCACCATTATACTCCTACTTCCGCCAGTAAAGCAAACCCATAATCGTCCAGTAAATCAACCGGGCTCTATATCTCTATCTGAGTCTACCTCAGCAGACCGCCTAGATCTCGCTCCATTCCGGTCACTCTCTCCTCCAGGGTCCGTTTTTTCCGTTCTAGCTCTTTAATCTCTTCCTCTTCCCGTCTCAAATCTTCCTCGGTGACAACTACTTCTTCGACAGCCGGTATTGAAGTCCGGTCAGACGTGGCATTGTCGTCATCGTCATCGTCGACATCGAACCCTTGGCCACGGTTCATTCGGTCTAGTTGTGCGGCTTGTTTCGCGACCTTGGCTTCGTAGTGTGCGATCGAGGAAGTTAATTGAGCATAGCGAGTACGTAGGCTTGAGATTTTTTGTGCTGCGTTCGGGATCGGGCTGTATTGGTTTGTGTTAGGTATTATGAAGTAAAGCGAGATCCCATAAATACGCTTAGGAGTGCTCACTAAACGCCACACAGCTTCTCTGCTCCCTTCAGTAGGATCTCTACATCTACCTCCCCTTTTTCTCGACCCTCTGCACCAGAATAAGTTTGATTGGAGTACCCAACACCAGTTCCTACTCCGCCTCCACCACCTCTCCGAATCTGCTCTACCATGTCCCCACCTAATACAGCTGCTACGGCGGTGTTACGTCGGGGTGCTCTGACGGCATTGACGCCACCGCCACCGATTGAGCTCGCAAGGCTGTTCCCATTCGCATTGAAGACTGTGTTTCTCCGTGCGGAGCCGGCGCTAGGGTCGTGAGCAGTGGGCGGCAGTGGGGGTGGAGGAACAGAGAAGAGTGCGCGTTCGTGGGATTCGGTATCTCGTATTAGTGCAGTAATGTCGTGGGGATGGAGAAGAGCGTTGGTGAAGATCTTGGGCGGTGGGAAGCTGGGTCATGTAATTGTAATTCAGCCGAAGCACACATTGTTGGTGGGGTGTGGGAACGGCCTTACGGGAATTCAGCGATTGCAGTGGCGGAGAAGGAGATCTGCTCTAGGTGCGTTGACAGTAGAGTCATGATGTGGTGTCGATGGTCTGGGGATATGCGGGTGGCTGTGTTGTGGTGGAGAATTATTCGTGGTGGGTAGAGGCAATGGCGTGGAATGGGTGACCATGTATTGTTTTCTGCACAACGATGGAGACCAGTGTTTGTGCGCGTGTTTGTTGCAAGTCGCGTCCCGTCGATACATTATCAGTGCTGCATCGATACCCTAGCAAGTGTTTATTTCAGCACGCGGAATGAGTAAGGCGGATGACTGATGACCACACGACGCGGCTCCAGGCTATTCGCTTCCCAGGTGCCTGAAGGTGGCAAAACGTACCACGCTCAAACGCTCCTTTCTCCGAACTTCACCGGGCAATAGTCATAACTTGACATCAATATTATCCACTCTGATATCTAGCCAGATCTCACTTAGACTCGGTCTGTCTTTCAACCTTTCGACTTTTCGACTTTCTAGTTCTAGCTGAGATTCAGTCTCAGCGGATTTCTGTATCGCTGCCTTATTACTCACTCGTCGGCTGGCCGGTCGTCCAGAGCTAGCTTCCTACTAACTGAAGCAACAATGGTCGACAGACGTGCCCTCAGATCCTCTTCATCCACCAACGGTGACAAGACGACCTCATCGTCCTCGAGCTCTCAAAACTCTGTCGCAAATACACAAGGCAAACCGGGCCTCGGAAAATCGCCCTCAACAAGAACCAAGGCAACACCTGGCAAGCTAGGCAACACAGCGGCTGCGGACATGGGCGACGATAAACCACGCACGAATGGTACAGAGCCTATCGAGAATGGTGTTTCTACTAATGGCACGACCGACGTGGAGATGAAGGATGATAACGCTGAACAAGTAGGCAAACTGAAGCAAGGGAGGGATAAAGACGGCGATGACGAGATGACTGTCATCGTCCCACCGTCCAAAGAGTCAAAGCTATCTGGTGAATCTGGCAAGAACAAGGAAGGCGATGTCGCCATGAAAGACACGGATGAGACCATAGATGAAAACCCAGATGAAGTGAAAGAGGACCCGGTGGTCAAGGCTGTTACTGGTAAGTCGCTTGCTCAGATAACATCATCAACCGTGGCCGGCGTGACAATGTTTGGCCAACCCATTTCATTTGCTGACTTACTGGTGGCTGCAGACATCAAAGCCAACTTTGCACTCCTAGAACGAGCTGTTGCCCAGTTTGATGCTAGATTCACTCTTCGTGTTCTTCGTTCAATCTCTTCCGTTCGAAAGCGACTTACACCCGATACTTTGGCTAAGGTTATTACGGAAACGTATTCGTCTTCGAGTCCTACAGCACAGACTCTACTCGCCGCGTTAGGACAACAGTACGCTTCCTTCGGGGGGACTGAGATGGAAGCCGATGGTGGAGCACATGCCCAATCCCCGACCAAGTCACCTAGCACGCCCAAGGATGTTCTTCCCGAAGTCGACGTCTACCTTTCAATTCTTGTGCAAATACATCTACTTGACAGCAGCGCTATCGAAGCTGGAGCCAAATTTTCAAGCGCGTTGGTTCAGAGGATACATGCTCTTAACCGGAGAACGCTGGATTGTTTGTCTGCACGGGTTTACTTCTACTACTCTTTGTTCTATGAACAGTTGACACCACTGCCACCATCTTCACTATCACCGGTCATCTCTATCCGTCAACAGCTTCTTTCTGCCCTTAGAACAGCCGTTCTACGAAAAGATACCGATACGCAGGCGACAGTCATTACCCTGCTACTACGGAACTACCTCTCTACGTCCCATATATCTCAGGCTGACCTTCTTGTCTCGCATACGACGTTTCCGCCAGCAGCGTCGAACAATCAAGTTGCGCGTTACTTATATTATCTTGGCCGTATCCGTGCTATCCAGCTCTCTTACTCGGAAGCCCACGATCATCTTGCTGCTGCAACCCGCAAATCGCCCTCAAGCCCTAGTGCTGCAGGTTTTTACCAAGCGTCTAACAAACTTATGATTGTCGTTGAGCTGCTGATGGGTGATATTCCTGATCGTGCCCTTTTCCGCCAGCCAACTCTAGAACGCCCTCTCCACCCTTACTTCCTCCTTGTCCAGGCCGTACGAGTTGGGGACCTTGAGGCTTTCCTGAACACGGTCCAGACCCATGCAGCAACCTTCCGCCGAGACGGCACTTACACGCTTATCCTACGCCTCAGGCAGAATGTCATCAAGACCGGTATTCGAATGATGTCTCTCTCTTATTCTCGAATCTCTCTTCGCGACATTTGTCTTCGGCTCGGACTTGGAAGTGAGGAGTCTGCAGAATATATAGTTGCAAAGGCGATAAGAGACGGTGTCATTGAGGCGACTTTAGACCACGAGAGGGGGTTCATGAAGAGCAAGGAGGTTGGTGATGTGTATGCGACCCGGGAGCCGGGAGAGGCGTTCCATGCTAGAATCCGGTTCTGCTTGGGGTTGCACGACGAGAGTGTTAAGGTATGTGGAATCGTTCCTATGCCAAAAATCGGATTTGAGGCTGACTGGATTTTATAGGCGATGAGGTTTCCGATGAATCAGCACCGACTCGAGTTGAAGAATGCGCAGGAGGCTAGGGAGCGGGAGCGGGAGCTCGCGAAAGAGATCCAGGAGGGTGATATTGATGACGAAGACGCGGGTGGTGATTTTGAGGGTATGTGAGAGGTTGTTGTCTGTAAGGGAACAACGAGAAGGGTTGGAGGACATGTAGCTGTGTGGCCTGCGATTATTCATCCCTTGTGTTGTTACCTAAACCCTTGCCTTCCGGCTTCCCTCTGTATCTCTGCCTGCCTACTGGTTATCGGTATCATGGCCGCTAGTCCCTGCATCACTGTTTAAGGCCTGCTCTAAGGGGAGCGTCGGTCGTGCTTTCCTATTTTCTTTGGCACTGCAACCCTTTTCATTTGTCACCATAATTGCAAGGCACCGACTCCAGCAAGCGCGGATCCAACGAGCTCTACTTTAGACAATCTGCGGTTGGGGACGATCGCCTTTAATCATATGGAGAACATATTCCTAGCCCGGTATTCTGTAGTATAGCAGCACAGATGAGCTCTTTGGAATCCGGTGTTGACTGCACGAATACATTCCTGCCTGATGGGGTGCCGTCTTGGCGTGCATGAATCTTGAAAGCGAGATCTGGAAAAGTTTCCCGGTTACTCGACCACCCATGTTCGCTGCAGTACCACGTCCTCACTGCAGCCCAATTGAAAGTCACAGCGTCAGACGTATTACGCCGACGACATCACTCCCTCCTCGGCTTCCCCATCGTCCTCGCTGTCCTCTGGTCTGCAATTGGGGTCCCTCTTAACTGTCGAGCAGCATGAAAACACGGGCAGCACGAGCCTCGGCGTTCGTAAATGGTACATTGAGATCGGGCAGACTACGACTGCCTCCATGCTGCCAATGTACTCACGCCGGCTTTCCTGGGGCTCCAATGGCTTTCGGAGCTTCGTATTACCACCCTCCGCGCCGACGAGACCAATCGACATGGGCTGCTGCCGTGTCCGCCGCCCAAACTCTCCTCAGCACGCCAACTCCTCAATCTCCCAATGGGATAACCATTGACCCCCTACGGATCGTTGCGAAGGAGATGGGGTTTCTCACTAAGAACATCAGATCCCTTCTAGGTTCCGGGCATCCTACCTTGGATACCGTGGCGAAGTACTATACCCAGTCGGAGGGGAAGCATATCCGCCCACTCGTCGTCCTGCTCATGTCCCGAGCCACTTCCCTTGCTCCAAAGACTTTAAGGCATCCACCCCCGCAGACTGCGGGTACAATAAACAGCCCAATATCGCCATTAATGGTGCTCACGGACACGAATCCATCTTCCAACCCGCTCCCAGCAACATCCCACGATACGAACTACTTATCGGAAGACTCGGACATTTTACCCTCCCAACGCCGGCTGGCAGAGATCACCGAGCTTATCCACACTGCTTCTCTTCTTCATGACGATGTCATTGATCACTCCCTTTCCCGCCGCTCTGCTCCATCCGCCAACATCGCCTTCGGGAACAAGATGGCCGTCCTCGCAGGAGACTTTCTTCTTGGCCGTGCTTCTGTAGCTCTTGCCCGTCTACGCGATGCTGAGGTTATTGAGCTTCTTGCGACTGTCATTGCGAATCTTGTCGAAGGGGAGTTCATGCAGCTGCGAAATACAGCCATGGATGAGGAGCGGCCTGTGTGGACTGAGGACACTATATCTTACTATCTCCGGAAGACGTATCTGAAGTCTGCGAGCCTAATAAGCAAGTCGTGCCGAGCAGCGGCATTGCTGGGGCAGTCGTCTCCCGAGGTCGTTGAGGCGGCATATGCGTATGGGAAGAATCTAGGATTGGCATTTCAGCTCGTAGATGATATGCTGGATTACACTGTCACGGCGGAGGAACTAGGGAAGCCTGCTGGGGCGGATTTGGAGCTTGGGTTAGCGACTGCGCCGTTACTATTTGCATGGAAGGGAGATGAGGAGTTGGGGGAGCTGGTAGGGAGGAAGTTTGCCGGAGTGGGGGATGTTGATAGGGTTTGTTGAATTGTTTCCGTTGCTGAGTTGTTCGTTTGTCTTGCTTTGGGGAAGAGAAGGAAACGGAAGATATTGGTTGCCTTGAGAAAACTGCTAATACTTGGTGTTCTAGGCACGAGAACTCGTGGCTTGCAGCGATGGCGTTGAGCAAACTCGCGCCCTCGCCCAGGAATTCGCGGATAAGGCAGTTGCGGCTGTCAGTGGTTTTCCGGATTGTGAAGCTAAGGATGGCCTGGTGGAGATCTGTATCAAGACTATGAAGCGTAGAAAGTGAGAGACAGCTCTCTCGGAGGGTAATGTAAATCTCGTGGAAGAGCCAATCTCGCTGCATATGGATATTTGCAGCTATTAGCATAGACTTGAAATCAGCCGAGCAGGCGTGTATAACAAAGATATATCTACTCAAAATAGACGGGGCATGTTGTGTGCGCCTGTGCTTTCTTTTTGTAGATGGCTTTACGCGTTTCGAGCCCTAATCGTTCAATTGTTGCTCACTCAGGGGCTCTTCTCAGCTCGCTCAATCTCACTAGTGTGTTATGGCAATTACATGTGGACATCGTCTACGCATCCGCAGTGGCAAAAAGATATTTTCTGGGCGTCCTATCCCTCTTCTATGCATTGAAGTGAATGACACGGGATTGGTGCTGTCAACGCACCCCTTCGAGCCTCTATCTTCACGTCTTACAACCTGCTCGCCTCACCTCCCTAGAACTCACTCACGCGTTGAAACAACTCCACTCGGACACCCATCTTTCCCCACGGCTGAAGTGAAGTATTACATCCACAATCATGGAAAACGATCATGAGTCGGTTCGTGAGAATGATGATTATCTCGATGTAAATGGGTTTCACCGCCTGCCGATTTCAACAACCCCTTCGCCTCCGAAGCCACTAGGAGCTGACAACCATTGGATCCACCTAAACGAAATGCCGCCTAATCATCCTATCCGTCACGCAGCTAGACCTCAGCTAATTGAGGGTTTCTCATCTCTTCGCAGTGGCTATGACGCTCCTCCAGCATCTCCAGCATCTCCGCCATACCGTGTGCCGCGAAATTCTGTGTGTTCTTTCCAGTCGACCCCGCATGTGACGAGGTCTGGAAGCATTGAACAGTCTGAAAACACTTCACGTAAGCAGATCAAGAAGATTGCTTGTATCGGTGCTGGCTATGTCGGAGGGTATGTATTCGATCTCACAATCACACAGACGCTTCAACGTTCCATATTTGCTAGTCGAGCGCTTCTACTTTCCATAAGCTTCGCGTCTCCTATAAAGCACTCTAACCTTGGGAGCCTGTAGCTTTCTCATTTCACCTGTCCTTGTTATTCCATCTCGAATCTCTGCCCCTTCTGCTACTGAAGTTTCGTCAATCACCTCTCCTACTCAAGTCTACCCTTCAGTTCGTTCGTCGAGTTACTTTCACGGTCAGAGCCCACGACTTCACAGGTCTAAATGTTAGCTGTTGTTGCCTGTCGATGTAGTAATATCCGATCCCTCAATAGTAGACTCTCCTTTCCTGCTAATTCCCCCAGCTTTTTAGCTTTACGCTTCCTTCTTTTGTGCATTGCACTAGAGCAGCCCACTTACTAACACTCTTCAGGCCGACATGTGCCATTATCGCATACAAGAATCCGTCTATGCAAGTTACAATCGCCGACGTCAACGCTGAGCGTATAGGAGCCTGGAAGAGCCCCAAGCTCCCTATTTATGAGCCTGGTCTGAATCACATTGTCGCCATGGCCCGAGATGGTGCTCCTGCCATTGGCCACTTTCCCACGGGCTTTGACCCTACAATAGCGCACTCCAGCAATGGCTTGGATACCGAAAATGGATTCGCAAAGAGCAATGAAAATGTTCGGAACGAGGGCGCAGTTCTGGACCCAGGGCATGTTCCTAACCTCTTCTTCACAACGGACATTACAGCAGCAATCGCAGAAGCTGACCTTATCTTCCTGTGTGTTAATACCCCGACAAAAGAGACCGGCCTTGGAAAGGATTACGCTTGCAACCTCGAGCATATCGAAACTGCGACAAAGAAGATTGCACAGGTTGCTAGGACAGATAAGATCATAGTTGAAAAGAGCACTGTGCCTTGTGGAACAGCTCAGAAAATACGAGATATTGTACGTATAAGCCTTCTTTCCGACTTGTAAGGAAGCTGTCAGATTAGGGAGAACACCAACATTCGACCCTAGTGGACGAGATCAGGTGCTAATTCGTTGCTATTCAGCTCCGTGCCAACTGCGATCGTCCGGTGACATTCGAAGTCCTATCCAATCCAGAATTTCTGTCTGAAGGTTCTGCAGTGTCTGACTTGTTATATCCTGACCGAGTCCTGATTGGTTCCGAGCCAACTCCTAAAGGACGCTCCGGCGCGATCTCTCTAGCAGATGTGTACTCCTGGGTTCCCCGGGATCGAATTGTCTTCATGAATTCATGGTCTTCTGAACTGACCAAACTCGCTGCAAATGCCTTGTTGGCACAACGTATCAGCAGCATCAACGCTCTTAGTGCCATATGTGAAGGAACTGGTGCAGACATTAACGAGGTATCCTACGCCTGTGGACTAGATAGGCGTATTGGACACCATATGCTTAAGGCCAGTGTCGGGTTTGGCGGATCGTGCTTCCGCAAGGACATTCTCAGCCTCGTATATTTAGCAGAATCGCTCCATTTGTATGAGGTTGCGGAATATTGGAAGTCTGTCGCTACCATGAATGAGCACCAAAAATCTCGGTTTACCCACCGGCTCATTCGCTGTCTCAATAACAGCCTTACGGGAAAGAGGATTGCCATACTTGGCTTCTCGTACAAGAAGGATACTGGAGACACTCGAGAGTCACCAGCCATCACGCTCATAAAGAACATCCAGGATGAGAAAGGATCCATCGCAATATATGACCCGCAGGTCCTAGAGGCGGATATATGGAAAGCGCTTATGGCGGATGGTACAAAGCTTGAAGAATTGCAAAAGTGCATAACAGTTTACCACAATGTTTATGATGCGTGCAATGGGGCAAACGCTGTGGTGGTGGTCACTGAATGGGACGAATTTTCCAACAAGTCGATTACTCCTTCAGGTCCGTCTGCTTGGTCGCCTTCAACAATACTTCGAGGAGTCGCCCCTGGTGGAAACAATGTTCGTATCCCCAAGAGCAAGGCCATGGCCCGCGATCGTTCTGCTAGCCAGATCATGAACTGTGATCGTACCACTACCATCGTTCATCCACCTGGTGTGTCTTTTGGCGAACGAAGAGCCCCTAGGCCAATTCCGGTCTCCATCGATTCCATCTTTAATGGCGATGCTTCTCCAAGTCCTGATCCTAGACGTACTGTCGAGGGTCTCTTCTCTCCCCTTCCACAAGACGCCCTGAACTGTGATATCATTCTTTCAGCCGGAAGCACCAATTACGAGACCGAGACTTCCAACATATGTTTTTCCGACATTGGTTTGGGTGAAGAAGGCGCAGTTGCCTCTGGTGTTCATCCGCTGGATTCTATTGATGAAGACGATGACAAAATCAATCGCATCAACTGGGGTCGTATAGCTAAAGGTATGAAAAAGCCAATGTACGTCTTTGATGGACGTGGCATCCTAGACGCAAAGAAATTAGAAAAGCAAGGATTCGTGGTCGAGGCTATAGGAGTCATGTCCACCTCTAGTCGCCACTTGTGAATGTTTTTCGTTACATTTGGCCGCACTTGGGGACCGTGTGGTGCGCAGACCAGGTCAGGATCTTTAGAAGATACCTGCATCTTGCAACGAAAATTCTAGAGCGGCTGTGAGGAAGTAGCAGCAGAAGGCAGGAGGAATAAAGTGTGAAAGGTATTTAACTTTCTAGTCGGTCTTCTGTGACCTGCTTTCAGTGTTCCCCAGATAAACACTGGCGTAGCTGCGGTTGTTCGAAGTGACCTTCCCGCACACGTATTAAAAATTTCCCATAAGATACCGATTTCCTTTGCCTCTCTCACTTTGTTGCTTCTCTAGAATGTTTTCCTGGTCCTTACCTGCACGAATGCTCAGATTGACCCTACAAATTGCAGGCGAAGTATGACGGGCGACGATGTTTCTGTGCTTACACCTCCTTTACTGTTTTTAACAAAACTCTGTCATGAAAGGTCACTTAAAATAAATAGTTGATAATTGATGATCGTTTCCTGCTAGACTGATATGATTGCATGGCGGTATGCATTGTGTGCATTTTACGGGATGTCGTTGAAAGAAGAAGCCAAGCCTATCCATGTAAAGCCGGCTTGAGCCGCAGTCTAATACAAAACCGAACCTTGCCCGGTGCAAACGAGGGGATCAACTACAGAACTGGCGGACGCGCACATTGCTCTTTGTCGTACTCTAACATCTCCCTTACCTTGCTACCTTGTGGGCGTGTCAACTAAAAACCTAGTCTATCCATCAAAATCAGACACAGGGGATCCTCAGGACGCAAAGGGGGCCTGATCCTTGGAAACTGCCCGTCCCGTCCACAGCGTTTGACCTCGTAACACAGCACCAGCACTACTGCGGCGATCCGATCCGGCATCAGCGTGCTCTAGCTTTTTTTCCCATTATCATCGCGATGTACAACGCCAACCCTCCTCAGAGCCAGCCAGGACAGGCGGCGCCCTCTGGCCAACAAGGGCCGTTTCTCCCGAGGGCCGATCAGATAAAGACACTGCCGCATTTGTCTCCTCAGCAGAAAGAGAACTATGAGAACGGCGTGAAGAAACTCTGGGATCTGATAAACTCGAATCCGTATGATAGTCCAGAGCATCAGACGGCACGAAAGAAGCTCGAAACCGTTGGCACGCAAATAAGGGTTGCTCTGAAAAAGTGGCAACAGCAACAGCAACAACAGCAGCAGCAGGCCAATATGAATCAGATGAAACAAGAGCAAGGACAATCGATCGCTTCTATGCAGACGCCGCAACGGCAGCAGCAGCAGCAACAGCAGCTCCAGCAACAACAGCTTTTGCAGCAGCAACAGCAACAGCAACAGCAGCAAGGGGCGCAAGCGCAACAAAGCCAACAAGGCCAACAAGGCCAGCAGCAGGGCGTGAGGCCTCCCGTGCCCGGACAGCTTGCGCCACAGATCCTCCAGCACCTCTCGACATTTCAACTCATTAGTCCACCGTACATCCCCCCCAATACCCCGGAGGGTCAGAAATGGCTTCACGAAGCAAAAATGAGATATGGAAATTCTTTGCAGAGACTAGAAGCGTCGAAGCAGGCCTTGACTAGCCTGGAACAGCGTCGTCAGAGCGACGTGAAGTCGGAAGAACAGTCCGAGCAGCATGCACAAAAGAAAGCTCAACTGATGAAGGCCTATACGGAAGCCAAGACCTTCGTCGAGACATTTCGAAAACAACAGCTAGAATTTAGAAACCAAACTCAGCGCCGCAGTCAAGACGCCACCGGACAACAAGTGGGCCAACCAGGTAGCGGTGCTGGTGGTGGAACTAGCGCTGGTAACAGTATTGCTCGCGGTCCGCAACAAACGTCGACGGCTGCACAGCAATCAGGTGGACAGCCACAAACGCCCCAGAATCAGGGTGTTACCCCCCATACGGTGAGCTCTGCGGTTGAATCTGCAAGAAATCAATCCCTCGCAGCTGCCAGAAACTCGATGAGTCCATCTGGTACTGGACCTTCCTTAAATCAACAGCCAGGGACACAAGCACCAACGTCTCAGGGTCAAGCGCGGACTCTCAGTACTGGTGGAGCCATATCGATAAATCCTCAACAGCAGCAGCAACAGCCGCCACAGCCGCCACAGCCGACGCCTCAACGAGATTCTCCACAATCCACACAACCGCCAGCATCCGCCACCCAGACAGGTCCCCCGCGACCTCTATCGCATCAAGCAGCCATGGAACAAGCGCAGCGAAATTACGCTAATGGAGTCCCGATAGCCAATCACGTTCACGCGCACCCGACTCCTCGCGAACTCACAACACCGAAAATGCCCATTTCCAAAGGTCTCACTGTTGCGCCTCCAGTTCCTGTCAGTATGGGTCCGTCTCGCCCTACCCTTGCCGGAGGCCCAAGTGGAGCGAACAGCGTCATGGGACAGCCTGCCCTACCAAAGCAGCCTGGATTTGCTCTTGAGGGCGACGGCGAGCGGGTATTGAGCAAGAAAAAGTTAGACGAGCTCGTGAGGCAAGTTACTGGTGGAGGCGAAGGGCTCGGCGGTGAAGGCTTAAGCGCTGAGGTTGAAGAGGTAAGTGATGGATGCATTATGACGCTCAATCCATATTTTCTGCTTCGTATCTCCCCACATGTCTTTCGTTCTAATTACTAGTCTGCCATCTCAGCGGTTCCACGCCTTTAAGAAGACCTGAAACTTCATGTTATATTCGTTCTTGAACCTAATATTCCTTCGGACATTCTGTCTGTGCCTAAAATTGCGATGTCTTCAACAGTCCGTCTCCGAGTTGCAGCTTATGAGCGTGTCCCTCTCCTATGCAAACCTATGAGCTCACCATCTTTTTAGTCCATACTCACTCTCGCCGATGAATTCGTCGACCAAGTCGTGACAAGCGCCTGCCGACTTGCCAAACTACGGCAATCTTCCACCCTGGAAATCCGTGACATTCAGCTGATCCTTGAACGGAACTATAACATTCGCGTCCCGGGCTACGCGTCTGACGAGATCCGCACCGTGAGGAAATTTGCTCCTGCCCAAGGCTGGACCCAGAAAATGAGCGCCGTCCAAGCCGCGAAAGTCACGGGGGGCAAGGCAGATTTGTGATGAGGAAAGAGTGAGGTGGTAGGCTCTTTGCTAGTTCCGTTTAAAGCATCAGAGGAAATGGGCAATCACAATGAGAACTCCCCTTGATGGTGTTGTCATGGTTGTGGTTTGGCGTTGGGATGGTCTTACGCTGTTAGTCAATAGGGCACCTATCGGTTAAGCAATGAATTAGATTGTTGCATTAACTGACGAACTTCTCCGCTCTATTCTGCTCTTCTCCGACGGGGGTAAATGCTAGTGCACTAGGAGCTGAACCTTACAGCGAAAACCTGTTTAAAGTCGAACTAAGTAACAGCCATCGAGGAATCTTGTAGTCTGTGCCCCTCGGGAAATAACATAAGGCTCAGAGCGGAAGCAGCGATACCCTTCCACTTCCATGCCTATTCACATTGAGTTCAATGCCCATATCCGTGTTCTATGCACGAAATACAAACGTGATATTACGTTCTTCCATACGCCCTCATGAATTAGTTTCAGGGCTTTTCTTGGTTATAACATTTCTATATGTGGATTCTTAGGAGCGGGAGATCGCCAAACTACGAAAAGAGAGAGAAATACACAGGGAGGTGGAATCCTAGCCCTAGAGAGGAGGCAGGCGAGTGGAAGCGTATATATGACAAGTATCTCGAGGGGGGTAAGGTCTGGACAGACGAAGAGTTGGATAAGCTGGAGATATGCGACCAATATCAAGAAGGGGAGGAAGGCGAGCATGAGACCGAAGGGAGGAGATCCAAGTCGAACGGAAGAAAGACCATGGAAGAGAAACGGAAACTAGCCCGTGCGAGCAGGGTTTGTTGAAAGACATTCCACTAATAGATGGCTGGCATGTCTAACGTGTTTTCCAGCCTGTGACGGAACCACAACCGGCCGAGCAGTTGGCTCGTCGGAAGGCAGAGCGGGTCGGGATCTCAACTTCATCCACATCATTCAGATGCCCCAGTGACCTTATTAAGGACGGGGGTGGACCTGGGAAGTTGTGTCCTCAATACAGAGACGGGACTGAGGGTTCGACGTGGAGGAAAACAAAAAGTCATGTTAGCCACCAAGCGAGCGGAGTAGACGGGCTTAGGGAAGGCGAAACTAGAGAACGTCCCAAGTGGGGACAAGTGTGGGACAAGGATGCATTTAGAAGATAGGGCTAGAAGCAAACTTCTACTGGAGAATTGGACGTGTGGGTGTCCTGTTGTTGACGTTTCGACTCACTCATCAGTGTATTGGTTTACTCCCCTGCTATTCTTTGTTTAGAAAAAACAAGAATGGTGGTGCGATCGACACAGCCGTCAGCAATGTTTTGACAGTGTCTGGTATTTGGGCATAATAAGCAGCCAATCACTCGACATGACCCACATGAGTGCCAATATCCCCTCGACAAAGCCTTTAGCCAATTGCTCTTTGATTCCACCGAATAATACACAGTAAACGAGGCGTGTAGTGAATTCAACGGGAGCTGCACCATTTGTTTAGAAATTTCGTCTTCTCTCCTTATGTAAGTGTGCTGCTTGCAATCTCAGTCGAGCATTTAAAAAGTCCAGGCTGTGAAAAGGGGTAGACTGTTATCATAACTCCTGAACTCAACAGGTTTTGTAGCGATCTGGCATTACAACGATATATGCGTCAGATAGTGTACATTTGGACAGCCAAACGAAAGGAGAAGGCTGGAACGGATGCGAAATGATCCTATCAGTCTTCCAGTCGGTCCTGTAACGAACACCTTGAAAATGCCTAGGAAACCCCAAGAATCCTTGTTGAAGTCCGAATGCCGACACCGAACTAAGTCTAACCGCACGAGTAAATGCTAAACAATGCAACGTGAGCGTCCTCTCATACATTGGTATCCGCTTCCTCCTTCATGGAGACGAGTTCATATCCTGCGGCACCGTCACCTCCCCTGCCGCCAGCCAAACTGCTCTCTCCACCGGCAGCAGCCCTACTTCCCCCGCCACCACCCCCGAAGTTTATAGGTCTCAGCTCCCGCCACTGGCAACTCCAGACGCCCAAGCTTGTCATCAGGGCTGCGCTTGTGGCTTGTAGAAGCCACCATAAAGTGTTACGTGGCAGGGAGTGGGAGTATAGTGAAGTGACGAGAAAATGCATAAAATGAAGCGTCAGTGCAAAGTCGGGAATGAGCTTTGAGCGCGAGACGACGAGAAGAAGGAATATAGCCCTGGCAGATCACCAATACGTGTTAGTTTCACAATTTGAAGACTCTAGTGAGAGGCAGGCGATCCACATATATTGAAACAGAGTGAAGTCTTACCCAGCAAAGCTGTTCAACAGCCACACTAACCCCAACATCCACCCCACCGTCGTGTCTCCCCGCAGGCTCCGCCAGCTAAGCACAAGGTCTACGTTGAACTTCTCGCCCGACACGACTGCTGTGAAGAGGATCATCACTACCGCACAGACGTAGTAGGCCAACTGTAGTACGAGGATCTGAGTGAGGGTTTTGAGAGGCGGCAGGTCGGTGAGCGCTCCCGGTCGCGGAGGTCGTCTGCGGCGCGGCATCAACGCAAGTGGTGGGCGACGCCCTGAATCAGGATGTACTAGCGGGTGGAGTGGGACATGGAGAGAGAGGCAACGACTGCACTGCGTTTGTGCAGGGCACGCGAGTTGCGTGTATCGAGTATGTGGTAGCAGTGCGGTGTATTGAGATGAAGCGATGATGTGCGTGACGATGGCTGTGATGGCTGCAACGCTGCGGCGCAAGTTTTTCGCTTGTCGTCAGCGCATCGGCATGTCGGGGCTTAGCGCACGGTAATTTTGCTTCTCCATGGAGATATGAGCCGCAACGCGAATCATGGCACTTCACACAATTCACCAGCGCTGGGCCAACCAATAACTTTTGTCCTCGGACTTTGCACAGGTCTATCTTATTGGCTTCTAGAATTGTTCATCTAACCTAATCCTGACTACAGGCGTAATCCCAACCGCAATATCAGTCCACCGCCCCCCAGTGCCGACAGGTCAGAACACGTCATACCAAGGATGGGTCTCTTTTCCTGGTCAAGGACCTCCATTCCCACCTCAAAAACAAAAGTGTCCGCGGACGGAACTCCCGAGGCTCCTAATCGCAACGAACGATCACAATGCTGGGAGGCCCGGGACGCTTTCTTCGCCTGCCTGGATCAGAATAACATCGTGGACAGTATTACAGACCGGAGCCTAGCCCGGGAGCGGTGTGGGAAGGAAGATCTGGTATTTGGGAAGAATTGTGCGAGTAGCTGGGTGAGTACTGGCTGGCAAGAGGCTAATGATGACATCGTGTGAAATTGCCCTCTTTCGATCAAAACATTTTAACGACCATCTAGGTCCAGTACTTTAAGGAACGGCGAGTGATGGAGCACAAACGGAACGAAACACTTGAGAAGCTTAAAGCTGAAGGCGCTCAGGTTCTCCCTGGTAGTGATGGCTGAGGTGGTGGACTGCCACGCTAAAATCGCCGACATGAAGATACTCAGAACGACCATATGCACGATATCACATGATGGTAGATGGACTCTGCGATGTGTTGGCAGACGCATGTATATCAGGTGTGATGGCTGGGGCAGTAGAGAACTTCTCTTTAGAATATTTGTTGTATTTCCTCCGTCTACTCTTCTTTTTAGGGATTTATCATCCCACTTTTTTTTAGACTCTTATTGGTGTATCGCTGGGATCTTTCTGCTATCGCATTGTCCACTTAGGCCCTAGTCCAGCCCTGCCCGGTTCCACATCCTTCTGCACGCTCTCTCTTGGCTGTCTGAGGAGGAACTCGGCGCTTGGTGAAGTGTCAACGTCAGTTTCTTCATCATTTTATCCACTGTAAATCCGTTTTCTCTCCTTTGCTGTATGAGTTGTTCTCCTAGTCTTTGTTACACGACAGGGAAAACTGTCCGACCACCTCGTAAGGTGGAGCCAACACTATCTCCCCACCCAGGGAGTTCTAGGGAAGGAGAGGTCGTTCAGACTGACCCTAATCTTAGGGGTGACACTCTGCGTGGAAGATGCGTCTTGGTAAGAAAGGAGCAACCAGCGTATGAAATCAGTTGATACTCAATATCCCCAAGGCCTTCCCAGCTCATAATCTTGCATATCTGAAAAAAGTAGGTATGAACAGTGTGTTTTCCAAGGCCGGGGTGCTGACGAAACCCAAATAACCACGCATCTGGATAACAAGTGGATGTGTGTCACCAGTTGTACGGACTAGTGAGTGTCTCTCTCCTCGACGGGTTTGAGCGTCATGGACAGAAGCAGCTCTGCCTGAGGCAATGGCAGCGCTTCCTCATACTCTGAGAATATCGTGGCCAGCATAAACTGACCGCGGCGAATAAAGTGGAGGGCCGCGAGTTTAACCTATGGGTTTCCTGGAAGGTGTCAAGGTTGGGCCTCCGCGGAAATTTGTATGGGGTTGGTCTGTAGGCTGCGAAGCAAGCATTGCCTCAACCGAAACTCGAAGGCCTATGGGTGCTGGGATCCCTTAGGAGCCCGTCCCCCATCGCTATTGCATTGCCCTCACGCCTCTTCGCTGCCGCAAAAGGCACGGCAGCCGGATTCGTAGTCTTGCGTTGTGGCGAACTGCTTTTTCCGGCGACGAATGGGGGGTCCGTATCCCACGGCATGCAGCATGAGTCGGGTCGCCCGCGCAGAGCCACCAGAATCGGAAGAGGGTGGGACTCTACAGCATGCTCGGTTAGCCCACAGCATGCCTCCTCAAAGTTCCCGTCTCGTCTCTGCAGCTCATTGCGGTTTTGGGGCCGACGGTGCAGCATCATGAAAATGACACGGCGCGGCCCGTCCCAACTGGATACTAGCTGCGTTGCCCACAGCGTTGGACCTCCAACCAACCACACTCGCGGGCCCCGTCAGCGACAAGGAGGCAACATTGTTCTCTAGTCATGTTCATCTGAACTGTGCAGTGCAGCTTAATCTATGTCACATTTTCCCACCCAGAAGCCCATGTGCTAAGATGGGCGTTCTGACTCTCACCGTTGTTCGTACATGTAGAATCTTCTGGTAGTCGTTTGGACCGATCCTTTCCCCTCCCGTGTAAGCGGCAATTTCGAATGCATGGCTGCGGTAGGAGACGGCATTCGGATGTTTTTGCCCAAGAGGTGCTATTAGCTTTCGTCAGGCCTCTCTGCATCTTAGGCTGAAATACTACTCACTCGCAATCTTGAGCTAAAGTAGGTACTAATTAAAGTAGTGGGCAGGGTCTTCTTTGGCCAAGCATGCTCACCAATGGGCACAAAAGTACCGTTTTGAAGGAATCAATTGCTTCAGTAGATACTCTCGGTAAAGGACATGTCACTGTCGTAATCAATTGGTGTACGACGCAACTTCCACGGAGAATGTGCCCGGCGCTCGATCCCCGACCCAATAAAAACTCCGTCGAAGGCGGTTCTAGCTCCACCAGTATGACAAACGGAAATGGCCAAGAAGTAAGGGGGCGTGGCCCTCGGCCATACAGAAGACTGAGGGCATGTGAAGGACCTGTGGCGACCCTCTGGACAGCAGCTTTAGATTCAGACATAAGTTGACTGGAATATGTTGGAGGGAGAAAACGTATTCTTGAACACTTCATGGTCTGTCAAACCTCCTCTTGGGTTTGCTGTTGGGCCGTTCTCAACCGCGAAGACAATGTCCGCGAAGACACCAGCAAACTCTGCCTCGGCAAACA
Organism: Nothomitra cinnamomea; assembly: GCA_022345685.2. NCBI lineage: Eukaryota > Fungi > Ascomycota > Geoglossomycetes > Nothomitra > Nothomitra cinnamomea. The sequence goes on along the minus strand of JAJDMX020000052.1, from coordinate 85,404 downwards.
AAACATCCTTCCACATAGCCGCTATTTCAGTCACTGGGTTGCGAAAGCCAGGACCGACTCCGAAAGCGCCGATGCAAAGATCTTTGTGTTGGTTCGCAGCGGCAATCCGTAGAACGGTTCGAATTTTCTCCTTCATGAGCTGTTTTTCTTCGTCAAAGGAGTATTTTGTGCCAGATTCATCGAGTTTCGGACGGCGCACGGGGGCAACAGAGATAACAGGAAGACTTCTGAAGTCTTTCCACACTTGGTAGCGGTCGGGTCCGTCTCTGAAAACCACTGCACGACCAAGTCAGGATGCTTTTTTCAATTTTAGACTCGATCAGATTTTATACAACAACACTTACCTACGTAAGGGGAGTATATTCCGCCAGTCTGAGGAATTGGATAGTGAGAGTAGCCAGCACTGCTGGTCGTTAAAGTAGCAACGAGGTTGCTTCGTCTGCATAGGTTCTCCTCAGGCGCCATGAGGCCAGATTCCCAGTCTCCACCTGCCCGTTTTTCATTGGCCATGTTGACAACAGGAATGCTTTTAGGAATGGTTTTTTTCATGCCATTAGCAATGTCTCTTTCCACACTCTTGCGATCATACGCGTGCCAATCCAAAGCGACGTCCACGGGCGAACCATCGATGACTGCAACTCGAAGCCTCTTTTCTCGCCCTGATTCCGGCTTGACTCTGATCGTAGCAGAGTCCGGGTAGAGGTAGGAAGTTGCCGGGTAGTCCGGAAATTTCTGCTCGATGTACGGAATGTACGTCCTCTTGGCCTCGGCGGCAACCTCGGACGGCTTTGGCTTGGATGGTTGCATGATCGTCTACAAGTGAGTATAATCCACGGAGCTCAAAATGTATAGGATAAATAGAAAGAAATGGCAGAAAATGTGTTTATGTACCTCTTTGAGAGAACGAGAGAATGCTTGTGACAACGCAACGTGAGGGATTTGCGTTGCAGCTTGGCCAACGGCGGGCCACAGAGTAGATAAATCCACTACAGACTTTGTAGAACCCAAATTTGCTTACTGGGAGAGGGGGAGGCAATAGCTGCAGTAAAAAGCCCAAACTATTTGCGTGTAGGCTGCTCAGTCGCTGTTACGAAATGCAACCTCGCGTCATCACAGTATCGTAGTCAGGCCAGATATCAGCTAGTTGACCCGTCCTCTTGGATCGTGATGCCCCTTGCTCCGTTCCAGTAGGTGGCACAACTGGTACTGTCCTTTTACCAACTTCGACCGGATATCCCTCCTCAGTCGGCGGACAGCGAAAAAGGAAATCCATCAGTATATAAACGAAAATGAGAAAGAGCATTTTGCCAGCTTTGTTTGCTGTCTTGCTCGCCTGACTGAATTCATCCACGTTTCCGTGGGAGACTCGGCTTTCTATTTGAGGGCGGTTCTCCACCATGATATCTCGTCTGCAAGGTATCCGCCTTTAAGGTTTGCAGCGCCGTCACCCCAACCATAGCTTCGGAACGATGCCGCCACCTGATTGCAAGATCACCGATTAACGCAGCTTGAAAACGATCCAAAGATCCTCTCCGGATATCTACCTCGTACCCTTCGATGAGCTACTCCTTCATGGGGTCTCCAGCAGTCGGTCACCCGTGAGAAACATGTCGGACTCACATAAGCAGTCCTTTCTTCGCTACTGATGCAAGGACAGTTCATGTTCGTGAATCCATATTTCGAGGAGATGGATATCACTGGGTAGCGGAAATACTAGCAGACCATCCATGGTTCTTTTCTCCGCGGGGCTATTTCTTCAGACGAAATTGGGTGAATTAGGTAATATCTCTCGCCAGCCGTCCAGTATGGACTCTATAATACACACACGCACTGTTAGTTTTCAGTCAGAGTTTTCAGACACTCCTAAGATGTGTACATCGGTTAACAAATCTAGGAGATGGATGGTGTGGAGTGGCCAATACAAAATTACCGAGCAGGGGTTACATAACCAAAACATTGGATTCTCGACGCATCAGCTTTTACGCCACCTCTCTAATCATCATCATCATCATCATCATCATCATCGGCATATCACACGACTGGGGCGGACGTGTCAGTGTGCATTCATGGTAGTGTATGCAAGATGAAGGGTTCCTGGTATCGTTTTCGTAGTCTGGAGCCGGCAATTATTAAACTGCATCATCGTCTGCTTGCGCAAGGCAATTATTCGACACTTTCGTCGAGAAAGCCAACGATTGCTGGGCTCCTCGCATCTTCTCGTATCTCTGGAGAGAGAGACAACACATTTGTGACCATTAATGGCTTTGTCCGGTCCGTCCGCAAGCAAAAGAACGTAACATTTGCGGTTATCGGAGATGGCACAACTACACAGCCGCTGCAGGCAGTTTTGACTCCCACGCAGGCTGAAGGGTGAGCAGCACGGAACACGCTTTTCTGGTATGATCCACGGGTTTGACAAGCTTATTAATTGCTGAAATTTCTCAACTGGGATATAGACTCGCCACCGGCATTGGCGTTCGGGTGACTGGACTCTGGAAACGGTCTCCGTCAGGCACGAAGCAGGAGCACGAATTACAGGTAGAGCAATTGAAGGTATTGGGTGAGATAGATGCATCCGTAAGTGGCACTGAGATCCACCGGAATAGAATTAGGCTGACTTATTACGCAGACATATCCGCTCCAGAAGAAATATCACACGGAAGAATATTTACGTACCATTCCGCACCTAAGATCACGTACGCCGTTCAATTCACTGCTTTTGCGACTGCGATCTCACAGCATTACGCTTCTTACGAAATTCTTCGCCGAGAAGGAGTTCGTCCAGACACACCCCCCTATCATAACATCGTCTAACTGCGAAGGAGCTGGAGAAGTCTTCACTGTAGCCACCGGCATCCCTCCATGTCTGACCGTGCCTAAAACCTCGCCCCCTCACAGCTCTGTTATCCATATAGACAGGCCGCCGAACAATGAATTCTTCCGAACTCCAAAGTACCTCACTGTCTCTTCTCAATTGCATCTCGAAGCACTAGCTCTGTCTGTAGGACGTGTATGGTCTCTGTCGCCGACTTTCAGGGCCGAACGAAGTGACACCGCTCGTCATCTGAGCGAATTCTACATGCTTGAAGCAGAGTTGAGCTTCGTTGACAGCCTCAACCCACTCATGTCGCTGGTAGAAGACATGATACAAGATTTAGTGCGAGGCCTGGAGGGCTCCCCAATTAGCCAGGAGATTTTTGTTGCAAAACGAACCGGAGAACATGGCGCGAATGACCCAGCTTCAATAACTAGAGACCGTCTTCGTCGTCGATGGCAAGGCTTATTGCAAAGCCGTTGGCCTCGACTCACTTACACGCGAGCCATACAGCGACTTCAGGAAGCCGTAGAAACCAAGGAGGTCACGTTTCAGATACCACCGTCCTGGGATGCGGGTCTGCAAACTGAGCATGAGAGGTTCATTGCAGAGGATTTTGGCAAAGGAAGCCCTGTATTCGTTACCGACTATCCACGGCACCTCAAAGCTTTCTATATGTCACCTTCCGCGGCTAACACCACTGTTACGGAGTCTAATCTGGCTCCTGGACCGACTGTTGCCTGTTTTGATCTCCTAATGCCCGACATCTGCGAGGTCGTCGGTGGTTCTCTGCGCGAGCATCGACTTCCAGAATTGCTAAAATCAATGCGGTCCCATGGTCTAATTAAGTCCCACCGGCCCACTGAAGTCAAGGACCCTCGTGGACCGCCGCCCATAGCGGATGTCCTAGACCCAGACGAAGATCTCGGGAACTTAAAGTGGTATGTTGATTTGCGCCGGTGGTCCACCGTACCGCATGGCGGATTCGGGCTGGGGTTCGATCGCTTGCTTGTGTACCTTTCTGGGGTTGACAATATTCGAGAGGTCGTGGCTTTTCCGAGATGGGTGGGAAGGTGCGAGTGCTAAAGAGCTTTTCGTCTCCTGTATCATATCTGTACTTAGGTCACGCATTTATGCGCTGTGCTTCTGAATTATATACCAGTAGATCGAAGAGATCTAAAAATACTTCAGCCTTACGATATGGCAGGGCCCGCCAATCTCGGGTTCCAAGAGTCACTTCGACAGCGGAACGGTTAGATGCGGAGCTAATTTGGGGTTTATTCGGCCACTTCGGCCACGGCTCAGATCGGTCGCACTCGTGATTAAAGTTGGTATTCACGGTTTGAGAAGCAATGAAGTCCTCAAAAATTTTGCTTCTTTGGTGTCTTGATACTCATCATTTTGCCGCTTTTGCAAAAGAAAATTGATCCTCTTTAGGACTAATGCTACCTGCTGATGTGTTTTTCACACTTAGGCGGATGCTTCAGTTGTTTGGACTGCTTCCGGCGCTTCAGTTGTGTCGGTCTCTTCGATCTCTCCAGAGCCCTTTGTCTTCCTTTCTGCTTGCGAAGATATCTTCTTGAGCTCATTCACAAATGACTGGCCCCAAAAAGCACTGAAAGGCGAGTAAGTGGTCTGCAAGGATAAGACATGCGAGTCTCACATACCTTGTATACTTCATCACGTAACGTTCCAGTTTATGATAGTTGATAGCTCTCTGTTCCTCTCCCATGGTTACAGCGTCGTGAATGGCGCCAGCAAGCTCCTCCGTGTTCCATGGGTTCACAATGATGCTGCCATTAAGAGATTGCGCTGCCCCGGTGAACTCTGATAGCACCATTACACCATGACGCTTCTGTTGCGTGGCAATGTACTCGTAGGAGACCAAATTCATACCGTCGCGAGTGGATGAGACAAGACAGACATCGGAGACAGCATATAAGGCGATAAGCTCGTCAAACGACACCGACTTATGCATGAAGTGGATCGGCATGAATTCGATTGTTCCTGTTAAGGTCAGTCCATGAATATGCGCTCTGAGGTAGCCCTGCCCCTGCTCCGATAAAGCATACCGAATTTGCCATTAATCCTGCCCACAAGTTCATTGACAACTGCCCTTAAGTTCTGATATTCCTCCACATCTTGCCTACTAGGGACGGCGACTTGCACTAATACTACTTTCCCAATCCATTCCGGATGCTCCGTCAAAAATACCTCAAGCGCATGGAGCTTCTGGGGAACTCCTTTGATATAATCGAGGCGGTCGACGCCCACGATAAGCTTAACGCCTTGGAACTTGCGCTCGAGGGTTGCGATGCGCTCCTGGACTTTCGGCTTTTGGAGGCCCTCGATAAACTTCTCTGGATCGATGCCAATGGGGAACGCCCCAACACTGACAATCTTACCCTGAAATTCAACGCCATTCGGCGTTGTAGCAAGGCCTCTATCACAAGGGGAAACGAGTTAGTCGATGCTCTGAGCTCCAGATATCTACCAACTAATTTCAGGAAAAGTCGTACAATATCCTGGAGCAACTACTCAAAAAATGCCTGGCATAATCGTATGTATGGAATCCAAGAAGGTCACAGTGTAGCACACCCAGCAAGATCTCATTTCTTACGGGTAAGATCCGATAGATCTCACTGCTCGGGAACGGAGTATGTAGGAAGAATCCAATCTTGACATTTTTCTTGCTGGTGCCGATCTCCTCGCGAAGCATGGCGGGAAGTAGCATCAGATGGTAGTCGTGGACCCAGACGAGATCGCCATCAGACACTTCACTCGCGATCGCTTTGGCAAAGAGCCGGTTTGCCTCGCGGTAAGCCTGCCAAGCCGATTCGTCAAATGAAATTTCACCAGGGTGATAGTGGAAGAGTGGCCAAAGGATAGAATCTGCCGTCCGCTTAGCATCGTGCCACATGTGGAAATTCGAATACCCAACACTTACTTGAGAAGCCATTGTAATGTCTGTCCGCCAAATCATCGTCAAGGAACACAGGGACGGCATTGTACTCGTCCTTCAACCTCCGTTTCAGAATGGGAACGTCCTGCTCGGGAACCTCCAGGCCAGGCCAGCCATACCAGTGGAAGGTAGTCGATTTTGATAAACCACTTAAGCCAGTGACCAAGCCGCCCGATGACATGGAGAAGTCGTAGCTGCCATCATCGGAGCGCTTAATGGTGATCGGCAGACGATTAGATATGAGCAGAAGATTTGATTCAGACTGATGCGTTGGGAGTGCGGAAGGCATTGCTGTTTGGTGGTGAGGGATTAAAGATGGTGGAATGGAGCTACGGCAGGAAAGACCTCCGAGCAATCGATCGAAGGACTGGGAAATAGCTAGCTTAGTAGGCACAGGTACGGGCACAAAAAAGCCTCTAGCGCGCTACATCAGTGGACCAATCACTTCTTGCCAAATAGAATTTTCACGGGGAGGAAATTCATTGAGTTATCTAATAAGTACGCAGTGCGAGATGTGAGCGCACCGGAATGCCCCGCTGCCAACTTTTTAAGTGACGCAAGGGTGTTTGGCAGACACACTCGCGCGTCTAAACTGCCCACTCAGGCATCGCGGCAGCTATCGATAGACAGGCGCCCTACACGACGCATGTCTTCTTTTGCCAAGACACAACCAAAACACAACATACAATGCTCTACACATGCCTTTCTCATTCTGGGTCTCACCTATGTAATTGCAAACAAGCAACCTAATATGTCGAACTCAGAAGATTCTATTTCATCCTTGATCCCTTCAGCAGCGACACTCACCAATGCCCTGCGGGATGCTGTCAAACGCGTCTTCCGTGCCGGCGACCTCGCCAGCTTAACCGTGAAGCGCATACGCGCAGCCACCGAGAAGGAACTAGCTCTCCCTGATGGCTTTTTTAAGGATAAACCGGATTGGAAGACAAAAAGTAAAGAAATTGTGGAAGCTGAGGCTGTATGTACTCCGCATGCCTCCGACTCATATCATTGCAACTTCAATTCTAATTCTAACACACGAAACAGGATGCGCAGTATGCACTGCAGGAATCAGGCAAGGCAGATCCAACTAGTCTAGCCACGAACAAGACCGTGATACCAAAGGCCAACCCGACAGTGATTGCGAAAACGGCTCCGGAGGCAAAGAAAGTCCAGACGGACGGGGCCAAAAGAGGTACCAAACGAGGCTCGATGACCAACCAGTCGAAGTCCCAAAAGCGTCAAAGAAGCAGGTCGCTTATCAGCTCGGAACTGCCAGACTTGAACTCTAGTGCCAGTGAGGAGGATGAACCACCTAAGAAGAAGAGACCTCTAACGAAGGCGAACAGCAAGAACGTGAGCCCGATGCCGAAGAAGCGCGGACGCAATGATATAGATGAAGATGGGTCGCCCAAGAAGATTAAGCCTAGACGGAGTCAGCCAAGAGCGCCTTCAGACAGCGGAGATGACGCGGACACGATAATGGTGACCTCGAATGCCAAACCGACAGGGAAAGAAATCAGGGGTATGCAAAGTGTAGAGGGCACAGTTTTGTCAAAAGGGCCTGGTCCGGGCGATTACCAAAAACCAGAGGGTCGTGCGGAAGACGTCTCTGAGAGCGAGCTCTCTGTCCTGATTGACGAGGAACCAAAGGGAAAGAGGAAAAAGAGGTCGTCGGATGCCCAGTCATCTAAGAAGAGTAAACCTTCATCTTCCGGGGCGAAATCCAAGGCTCTAGGTGCGCCGAAAGACGACGGTACACCAGAGGGCGAAATCAAGCAACTTCAATCTTGGCTCCTAAAATGCGGCATACGCAAAGTATGGTCTAGAGAACTTGCGCCCTATCCGACTTCTAAAGCAAAGATCAACCACCTCAAGCAAATGCTGAAAGATGCGGGTATGGAAGGGAGATTCTCGGCGGAAAAGGCAAGGCAGATCAAGGAGGAGCGAGAACTTAAGGCAGAATTAGAGGCGGTACAGGATGGAGCCAGGAGGTGGGGCGAGGTTGCAGAGCAGAATGACGACGAGGATACCAAAACGAAGCCAAAGCGGAGGTTGGCGAAAGGCCTAAGGGAACTGGAATTCCTAGGGAGTGATGGAGAAGAAACCGATTGAGAAGGTCGGTTTGGAATCCGGTTGAGCGTCATGCAGCATTCTATGGGGGATCTCAGTCGGAGGGAAACTCAGCCTCACATCCAGCTTTTTCTCAATGCTGAAGTATAAACTAATTTCGCGACCAATTGGTGATACCCAGACCAGCCATGTACTGGCATACTAACGCAAACGGCCACAATTAAAAGGACTTATCCATGACAGATGAAGTCCTCCCATCGCAGCTCCTGGTGTACTGGCACATGTTTTCAAAGGCTAAATTATGAATGCCCTACCTAAGTCTAACAAGCTTGTCCGCTTCCAACCAATTTGGCACAATCTAGGCATAACGTGTTCCGGAAACACACTGAGACTTCTAACGAATGCAGAAACACCTCCCTAAACATGCTTCTCGTCCGAATGAGTTCGAATTAGGATATCAAACTATTATTCCACAGGAAAAAGGCAACCAAAAGTAACAGCTCCCTCTGTACAGCTATAGTACTATCACAATCCAGGTCCACCCTTACCAGCGTTGCTCATTCGCTGAGCTATAACGCTGAACACGACAATTGATGACATGAATAGGACGAGGTTGTAGAACTGATAGAATCGTGTAAATAGAGGTAGCAAACCAAAGTATGACTGGCAGTATAGAATCTAACGCTCCTTGTGAGAAAGAAAGAGGGAACGAAAATTTCACTTACAGCTTTTCTAGAGTATGCACTTTCTTCCACCTCGGTGCGGCCTTCAACAAAGAGCCTGCGCAGGTTTGGGAGGTTTGACTATACCTGCGTTAGCCGTAAAATCTAGAACTTATATCAAATGCAGAGGATCTAGAGAGGGAAGTGTACAGAGCAAACCCTACCATTATCACTGATGTTTCGAGATGCTCTTTTCAGTATGTGCCTCGTCGTGGTTTCGTGATCTGAAGCGTAACCCGCAGTTGTTTATATTCGCTTAGAGATGGGTCTTGGCGAGCATCCAAATGCACCTCGGAGCTCAAGCAGATCTTCCGCCTAACACGAAAATTCGTCTCCGCACGAGGCACGTTCTCGATATATCAGTTTTCTCTAGCCGCTGTGGATTCAAACTTATAGAGAGAACTTGTCGTCAGGATAGCCTTCAAGTTCACAAGAGCCCTTTCTTTTACGATTATTCACAGTGGATTGCCCCAGGACATCTCGTGCCGAGACAGGCAGGACTGCCACAAATACAGGCCAAGCCAGTAACAAGCCCAGGGCAGTCATAGCAGTGAGCAAATATGGCAGTGAATAGGATCCGAGGTGCATTTGCGGTGCCTCGGAAAGGAGAGACATTTGAGTTGCGGGCAGGTTTAGTGTAGGGATACCTCATGCCTGGAACTGTGATATTTGTAGGTAGTGGGGTTATCGAACTGACATTGCTCTCGAGGGTCCCAGCTCACAATATGCCTACGAACGGTGAGAATTTCGTCTACTCTAGGTAATACTAGAAGCCGTTCTGATGCTACTATAGGAAAGAAGCAATACAGAAGACTATCATGTCAATGACACTGGGCAAAGACGTCTCGGCATTGTTTCCAGACGTCTTAAAGAATATTGCAACTGCAGACCTTGATCAGAAGAAGCTCGTATACCTCTACTTAATGTGCGTTTGGCACTCCAGAGTCAAAGAGATTGTAGCTTGCCAATATAGGATACTAACTCTTTAGGAACTACGCGAAATCACACCCTGACCTCTGCATTCTCGCCGTTAATACATTCGTTCAGGATTCTGAGGATCCAAATCCACTTGTCCGAGCTCTTGCGATAAGAACTATGGGTTGTATTCGAGTCGACAAAATGGTGGATTACATGGAAGAGCCGCTCCGAAAAACACTACGGGATGAGTCACCATATGTTCGAAAGACTGCGGCCATCTGCGTTGCCAAGCTGTTCGATCTAAATCCTACCATGTGTCTGGAAAACGGCTTTCTAGAGACGCTCCAAGAGATGATCGGGGACTCAAATCCAATGGTTGTTGCCAACTCGGTCACAGCACTGGCCGAGATTAGTGAGGCGGCGCCGGAGACGAAGGCTTTGCGGGTGACGCCGGCAACACTGAAGAAACTCCTCATGGCACTAAATGAGTGCACCGAATGGGGGAGAGTAACAATCCTCACAACCCTAGCCGACTATCATGCTGCAGATGTCAAAGAGGCGGAACACATTTGTGAGAGAGTATCGCCACAGTTTCAGCACGTCAACCCAAGCGTTGTATTAGCGGCTGTAAAGGTCGTATTTCTTCATATGAAGAGCATCAACCCGGATCTTGCGAGGCAGTATTTACGAAAGATGGCTCCACCATTAGGTAAGGCTTCACACCTTGTTAGAGCTTGCTGCATGCTAATTATCGGTAGTTACACTGGTCTCATCAGCACCAGAGGTACAATATGTAGCACTCCGTAACATTGACCTACTTCTCCAAAAGCAACCTGATATCCTTACCAAGGAGCTACGAGTTTTCTTCTGCAAGTATAACGACCCACCTTACGTTAAACTTCAGAAGCTGGAGATAATGGTCAGGATCGCCAACGAGAAGAACGTGGACCAACTCCTGGCAGAGCTAAAAGAGTATGCTCTTGAAGTTGACATGGATTTTGTACGTCGAGCTGTGAAAGCCATCGGCCAGGCCGCAATCAAGATTGAGGTTGCCAGTGAGAAATGTGTCAATGTGCTGTTGGAACTCATCGCCACGAAAGTCAATTATGTTGTTCAAGAGGCTGTGGTGGTGATCAAAGATATATTTAGGAGATACCCTGGCTACGAGGGTATCATCCCGACCCTCTGCAAGTGCATAGACGAACTAGACGAACCAAACGCGAGGGGTTCGCTGATCTGGATTGTTGGGGAGTATGCTGAGAAAATCAGTAATGCGGACGAGATTCTTTCTGGGTTCGTTGAAGGTTTCATGGAGGAATTTACTCAAGTGTGTTACAATCCAGCCAAGGGACGGGAAAGCGTAATGTTGACACATTTTTAGGTGCAACTTCAAATCCTCACTGCAGTGGTGAAGCTATTCCTTAAGAAACCAAATCAGTCACAGGCTTTAGTCCAAAAGGTGCTGCAACAGGCTACGGCAGAAAATGACAATCCGGATATTCGAGATAGAGCTTATGTCTACTGGCGATTACTCTCGAGTGACCCGCAAATTGCTAAGGTATGGTGGCCACGGGACCCCTCTGCATGATTCATCAACCTTATGCTTACAGCTCCTAGAATATTGTCCTGTCAGATAAACCCCCCATCACAACTACGATCCAATCGCTTTCTCCTCAATTACTAGACCAACTACTTAACGAGATGTCGACACTCGCCTCAGTGTATCACAAGCCACCAGAAACATTTGTGGGACATGGGAGATTTGGCGCCGATGCCGTCCAGAAAGCAGCTATAGAGTAAGTCTCCATGAATCTGAGATCGCTGCATAGATTTTACCAAATTGCCTGGAAATAGCTGACCACGCTCCCATAATCATAGAGAACAACTTCAAAATGCTCGCGACAACCCAATCGCGGCCGCTGCAGCTGGCGCGGTGTCTGGTGGCACTTCCCAGAACGCCGAGAATCTCCTTGATATCGACTTCGATGGCGCTGCCCCAGCGTCGTCCCAAAATACGCCTACTGCAGGCTCCTCTGGCTTGGAAGGCTTAGCTGGCACGCCCCAACGCGTTGCTTCGCCTCCTGCTGCAGGAAGCGGAATGCAGTCGCCCGTGGGATCAGGTAACAACAACCTAGATGACCTCTTGGGCGTATTTGGGGGTGGCAGGGCACAAAGCAGCAATAGCGGGAATATCGATATCATGAGCGGGTTCGCCGGTCTGGGTTTGGGTGGTGTTCCATCGTCAACAAGCCAGCAGCCGCCACCACCGCAGCAGCAACGGCCAAAAAAGGCGAACGAGGATATCCTAGGGTTGTTTTAGGCATAGGGGAGGTGCAACACGTAAAATCTTTTATTAAATTAATGCATCAGGCTTTCTAGCTTTAGCAAGTCTTCTCAACGGAACACCGGCGTACATTAAAACAAATAAAGTTTGATGAAAATAAACCCTTTCCTTTTTAGCTGCTTCCAAGATCTATGAAAGGTATAGCAGAATTTCTAACGGTCAGTGATCGCCCGAGAACTTCCCTTTTCCGAAACGGGAATATATACTCTGCATCCTCCTACAAAACCTCGGAGGATAGTATTCCGGATTCCCTTTTGTCCCATGACCCCAGAGATGAATATTCACCTTGAAAGAAAACAGAAGCTTTCGGTGATTCACCTCAACATTATACATGGCATGCCAAGTCTCAAGTATATTCATACTGTCGTTTCTGTTTACGTCCGACGGGTGTCACCTAACCGTCCTAGGCTTTTTATATTGTTTCCTTCCTTTTGCAAGCAGGCGGACCAGGCCTGCCGGTGTCGCAAGACTGTTTGTTTTCGCTGGAGAGGTGTGTTAAGCATGGGGCTTCTGAGAGTATCCCGTCTACTGAACTAGGTTGATCAATGCGTCCCTAGTCCCGACACTGATGTAGATTGAGAATAACGACCTTCGTCAGTTCCGCACAAAGCGAAAAACAAATTTCTCGTAATTATACTCACACACATATTGTGATATTGTGAGCTACTGCGGAAAGTAGATGACACGCTAAGTCTGCTAGAAAGGGTTTAACGAGTATCTGTTCGAGGATGGAAAGGGAAATAACTATATCAGACGTAACACATAAACTTCCAAGGTTTTCCCCCATTGAGCCTACCGTAAGACTGGAAATTGTAGTATACCCAAAACGAAGTCCCGCCATACGCCGTGGCCAGTGTATCAATACCATTGGAATGGTGCAAAACTCCACCGCGCACCTAGTTTTAAGAATCGGCATCAGAGTAACGAGTAGAAATCCACCGCCTGGACAGACCAATTGAGATGTGGCTGTAAAAAACGATAATACCAACTGCGTTCTAAACCCAAGTCAAGGAATACAACCCAGTAAAACGGACTGCTTCCATTTTATAGAGGATTAATGTCATGTACATACAGGAGAAATGATCTCTGTGCTGAACCGAAACTGCCATTTAATGCACACATTCATGGCCGTCCGGTTGACTCGTCGGTAACGTTAATGTCTCGGTGCGACGTGAAGGTCGTTAACAGTTGAGGCATCGCTTCGTGTTCAGAACGGCGTTCGTCAAGCAAGTTTAGCTCGCAGAATCCAAAGCAAACCTGTTCTTATGCAGAAAATGCTCGATCCAGGACTCTTAAAGCCCTCATGTCCTCCCTAAAACCCAGTTTTTCGCTTGGAATATCTTGTGGAACGCCTGCATTCTTTGGGGTGCCGCCCGGACTCCGGCTACTCTGTCGGCTTGCACTCTGATCGCTCTTCGTGTCTCCATTCCTTTCAGGAGAAGATGTGCCGTTCATAAGCGATTCAACGCTCGGGATATTAGTTCCTGAGGAGGCTGATTCACGAATGGGGTTAACGTCCCATTTCTCCAAATTCGGTGGCGTCTGGGAGGCAGGTTTGGACTGGGGTAGTGCCGTCGTTGGTACTAGTGGGGATGTATACCTGGGTGCGGCGACAAAGGGTGGCGAGGCGGAGACAACGGGGTACTGGCTCTGTTGTTGGGCGATCAAGACTCCCTGTGCGACTCTAGGCGACGGGTTTGGGATATATTGTGGAAGCTGTGGGAGGGAATTACCGGGTGCCATAATGCCGCGATGCGGTGGGGGTGGGGGGGGACGGGGTAGGCCACTGTCGGAGAGTGAAGGAGGTGGTCGATCCAGAATAGTTGAATTAGATGTGCCCGGAGATCGCGAATGTAGAGGATTCTGTTGACTATAGAGTTGAGGAGATGCGCCCGCACTACTCATCGGTGGTGGTAGCTGATTCGCGGAACCATAGTGGCTTGAAGGGTAGCTCGTAGGAGGGGTAGACACTGGACTTGGGGGCCATCCATAAGAATAATTGTGAGAATGCAGACCTCCGGGCCGCGGGTAGCCGGGGGGTCCTGCTGAGAGATTGTGAGGTGCTGGGGCATATGGGCTACCACCCATCGGGCCTTGTGTTACTATTGGCACGTTCTGCTGTTCGTGGACGGTCGATTCCGGATACATTCCCTTCTGAGGGCGGATTTTATTTAGCATCGGATCATTCGTTGGTTGTGACAATCCTTGTGCCGTTGGGTGAGATCGAGAATAATAGCTGATAAGGTGAAGATGCTGGCCATTGGCTGTTGTGATGCTAAAGGACTGCTTCATGAGGCCATCTGGCTTGTATCTGTACCCGTCGGGCCCATCTTCTCCCATTTCCATATCCGAGTCACTCCACCGTTGACTATCTGGAGTTTTCCCATTTCTCCCTTGAGCTGCCTGGGGAGCTGCGGCAGGTGGAGCGAAGTTGCTTCCGCCTCTTTTACCTTCCATCTCGCGATACGTCAAAAAGCTGCCTGACACTCTACTGGCGCTCCACGATTTCCCGTCTGTCCACCTTCTCATCCCAGCCTCCCGCTCATCCCAAACGAAAACCGATCCGGACTTGATGGATTGTCGTTCTTTCTCTGATAACCTCCGTTGTACCCGTGGTAGCATTCCAAGACGACAGGCCTCGAATAGCAAAATTGCGTCTGCGGGCGTCCGCACGTGGCCGTGATAAGTCTCCATCATCTTGTTGTCTCACTCGCTTCCAAAATCTGATGAACAGTCACAAGTCTGTGGCACCGTCCCACAGCTCGTCTTTGACTTGGAGGGTAATTCCCCACAAAATGACAAAATTAGCACTTTGTGTGCGTTTTGCGGTAGAAGCACTAGAATTCTATTCGAATCACAGAATGAAATTCGCTGGTGGGAATGATATAAGAACTGATCTGTGATATTTGTGAATTCGGACTATGTGAAAGGATGTGCCTGAAGTTTTAACCAAAACTTCCGTGCCGGCACAAAGGTGGTCTTTCTGTGTGTAAGCTCTCGGGAGTGGCGGGGAAGCAACTTGCTGTTGCTGACGACGGCCGTGCCACCAGGTGACTGACTCTACAGATTTGAAGGACAGTAGTTTCTTGTTCGAGTCACTATATCCTGTCAGCATCTATTAAGCGTTTGAGATCGACGGAGATTGTGTAGGAGTATGGCAGACGAGAGAAGACGGCACAATGAGCCTGTGTGCAACTAGTAAGCAAGGAAAGCTGCAGCGAGGACATTTTGACTGCGGGCGAAGTGATTTCAACTAGAGCAAATCATCCATTCAAAGGGGACAAGATGCCCGGGGAAATCTATTGCGATTTCGAGGGCAATTTCTTTCGACGTACCTGTTAAGTCGTGACGTTTGTAACAGGAACCAACGTCGGACGGGCACCGAGATGTTGGAACAACGAGAGGATTCTCATGGACGCAGGTTTGCCCTTCTAAAAGAATGACACCGTGATCGAGGGCCCACAATGTATCGGTCTGTCGTTGGCCTGTTGTAAGTTTCGTTGCGGCGCAATAAACCTCAGTGTGATTGTCGAGAAGAGAGTAGAGTGGCCGGCGTACGGAGTACAGTCGAGGCGTCTAGTAGGATAGTCTTGCCTGACGAATATCCGGTAACAGGATCGGCGACTCGACGCACGCACAGGCCAAACAGAGCCGAGTCGAGGGTCAAGGATGGGCGGCACGCCAGGAATTAATTGGCAGAGTCAGAGTTTGAAAGCCTTGAGCAGAGTGAAGGCTTGGAGAATGTCCACGGCTCTGAGTGGTCGACCGATATGCCGATTATACAGCGCAATCGTATTCGCACGGAGCAGTGTACAGAGGGATGTAGTGTAGGGCAGCTCAGTTTGGGCGTGGGCGAGCGATGCGGCGCAATGCAATCCAACCCAACCTGCCAGGTCTAGAGTGAGACCGCCCGGAAATGGCAAGCCGTTCGTTTTAGGTATGAGCGAACTTGGGACCAACACTGCCGCACCAAGTAAAATGTAAGCCACGCCCAGGGCTCGGCGGCGAGGTATGTAAGTGCCTTCACTCCCCATCCATCCACTCTTACGCCGTGTTATCTTACCTCGTCTACACTTAGGCACTGCTCAAGGGCTAAGAGCTTAGAGCTTGAGACAGGTAATCAGCAGGCCCAGGTATAATTATTTCCTGGCGTGCCGGCGCTGGTCGGAAGAGATGCCAGAGAGTGGGTGTCAAATGACGAGGCTTGTTGCGCCGCCGCGCACCACTTTCTGCCTCTTGCTCTACGCAGAGATCCACAATTTCTTGGACGAAGATAGCACGGTGCACCTGATTTACGGAGGATCTGGTGAGATGGGAACTTATTTTATCTTACCTTTCCTTTGTTTTTCTCAAGCGGAAGCCACACAGCTGTCAATAATGAGCGCATCCGCAGTGCGTCCGTGTACTTCCCAAAGGAGGCTGCTGGATCGACCAACTTCCACCAGGCTGGATCAGGCTCCTTCCGCAATACGCTTTGGTGAGCCTGCGCCGTCATCCCGTCAGCTTTTCTCGCCCGATGCCGACGCCGTGTGTACGGCGTAGTGTAATAAGTTTAGAATTAAGAGTGCGAGCCCTGTGAATCCTCCACGAACGGGTATGCGCGCCATGCTCCCATGCTCCGCTTCCATGCTCCTCGTCTGACTGCAGAGGTGCGCAAATCGTGGGCTGAGTGGCAAGTCCCGGCTGCGATTGCCCCCACGGCTGTCCCGCCGCATACAGATGCTCCTTCCGTCAGTACGCTCCACACAACCTTAAACTGCATAGGCCAAGCGCGAGGTGCGAGAGCCAAGCCCCCGGCCAAGAGGCCAGGGTACGAGGACCAAGAAACGCGTCGATGAGCAAAGGCACTTTCCCAAATCAGGATGTCTTCTGTGTTCCCTCTCAGCCGGCATCCTCATCGCGCCTTTCGCACGGCAACGCAGACTCTCGGCCTTCTCAGCCAGCGCAGCTCCTGCGCGTCGAGCCAGACGTGTTCAGTCAGCATCGCTCACACAAGGGAGCGTACCTCACATCTCGGAAACTAAAATGTTTGAGTGCGTTCCCTGTCCCTGTCGCTGACGGCCCCCTAGCTGATAAAGTTTGATCGACCACTCTCCACGTTACTTTGTCTGCATGTTCTTTTACTTAAGTGTACTTGTACTTGGGGTATGAGTATATGGTTGCTAGGCACAGACTTTCGTTGTCCAAATGGAGGCCAGCATGGCTTCTTCCGCCACGGATAAATACGTAAGGGTAAGCGCGAGTATGAGCGAGTTCGAGCGAGCGTCTAGTCTCCTTACCATGTCTGATCTTGACTTGGCTTCCGTCGTCCCTTGATCGAAGCGTCTGGGCAAAGACGCTGAGACACTCGTGTTTGTGGTGTTGGGCCCAATAAAAATAGACGCTTGTCGGTCGGCCCTGCGTTGTGGTTTGTGGGTTGTGTTGGTGGCGGGCTGGCTCTTGTTTCGGATTTCGGACCGTGGGGACTCTGTTGCTTGCTGCTGGTCCACACGGGTTCGTTCACACCAAAGAATGTGCTCGGTCGGACGAGCGAATATGACGCGTAAGCGTTGTTGAAAAAGCTTGAGCCCGACATATCGCCAAGGCCTTACTGGTCCTTGGAAGCCACACCAACTCGCTCTCGGTGCCACTCTCGAATGCTTAGCCATTCTTATTTTAATTTGGCGGTCACTGCGCCGAGCCGTTTATCGACTACGCATAAGAAAACAGGAAAGGAGAAGAATTAGGCTCGGCGGCTGTCGCTATCCGATACCCGGACTTCGAGCCAGGTTGGGTGTTTGGATGGCCAGGTGTACTCCGTACTGAGAAGGTATGCGGTTATTCTCTGCGCTCAGTTGAGTGCTGGACGCCTACAGTTTCTGCATACATACTGCGTACATACGCGGTTCATACATACATTTCATGGAGCCGGAGTAATCCGATGGCGCCACTTGCTCGTGCAAGCACGTATGTACGGTTCTGAGTACATACATGCTTACTTTTTACTCGATCCAGGTCGATACGGAGTACCGGCTAGTGTCGACAGGCAGCGAACCCGAAGGTTCAGAGAGTCGTATGACCGTATCGAGTGGGCTTGAGACATTAAGCCAGAAGGGCTTTAGTCTAGACTATTTCGCCGACCGCGTTCTTGGCTCTCCGTCAACGGCGTTTCTGGTGTGGCATCTCGAACGGCATGGCACATCCGCAACGCGCATCAAAGTCACTTTGCGTGCTCCGATTAAGTTGCTTAAGCGAACAGCTTGGCTAGGTGCTAGGGGAACAAGGCTGGGACGCATTTATCGGGCAGTCTCGCGCCAATAGCCGGTTCGTCCACCCCACCATCGCAACGACTTCCCCACGGCTTTTTGCGGTCGGTGGCTGGTCTCACCCTCTGCGCGCGGTGTTCAACTCGGGTAGAGATCTTCGCTTGTCCACCAGCGACAGTCGTCATTTTATTTCGCAGCGTTTCAGTCCAGCCTACAAAAGCTTATCATCGGCATGGGGCTTTCCGTGTGACGCATCGTCCGCAAGGAGGATTTGGGAATAGTCGATGGTTAGTGGCGGGCTCTGCACGCAGAAGGATTTTTCCTCTGCGCCGCACATACGCACACGGAAAAGGCTCTTGTGCGACCGCTTGGCGGCTTGTCCCCGTCCGGATCAAGAATCTACTCCATACCGTACATTAGTCGGGCTGACCAGCAGGCCCAACAAGAATGTGGTACGGCGAGACGCCGCAGAGAGTATACTCTATTATACACACCACATGCCGTAGAATATGTATCTGTCGTTCGGTATTGCGGGGATGAGGATCGCATAAGGCTTTCGCCGACTATTTTTATGCATGCTATACTTCTTATGCGTAGTGGACACTCAGAGTAAGCTGAGGGCCGTGCTCAGAGCCTAGTCGAGTCAGTTTCAGCAGAGCGGGCAGCTCTCCTCGCAATGCTATCCGTACTCAAGTACCGATGTCCGCGCGTTATTTACTTGATTTGCACTCCCACCGAACTCCGGTTCCGCGCTGTGCCGCCATGAGACGAGGCGTCGGCTGCTGAGGCTAGAGGGCACGGATCTCGACGATATTGGGTAAGAGGGAGGAATGGCTGAGGCATTTGACGGAAATAAGCCGAGGCCGGGGACCCATATCCCCGTCCGCGCGAATGCATGCAGAGTCCAGGCAGTCAAGATAAGCTGTTTTTTGCTTTTCAGGATTTGCAATAGAGGAACCGAAGAGGAAGCGCACGAAAAGCTTGGCTCTCCTGCGGCGTTTGCTTGTGCCAGACCAAGAGTGGGTGTGGGTGGGTGGGGAAGAGCGCCGCACTTAATTCTGACATGGGCATGCTGACTCGCCTCTCGAGGGGTTGTGCTCGCCGTTGACGGAGAATTTGAGGAGTCTGAGCTTACGAGTATCTTACGTGGATCTGGGAGCAGGATCAAGACCCCGAATACATATGCCGTAGTGGGTCCTGAGCATACGACCTAGGCTATGTATTATATGATCTAAAGCCCTCGCTTTGGGCAGGTACAACAAGCAGGTTACTTTGCCCTGCGTAATTGCGAGATTACGGTCGACTAGTCGGCCGATTCGGAATTCGGAATTCGAAGGCTGGGGTCTGAGGGTGCTTCAACTCATTTGCAGTCAAGAGAGGATGATTACGTACGTCGTATATCCGCACAGCCATTTAGGAAGGGAGGGCTCGCGATGGTGAAGTGTAGCGAAACAGCCCCGAGCGTCTTTGGCACTGCTTTGCCCAAGTACCTGTCGTTCCGAGATTGGTATTGCGAACGCTTTACCTTACACATTTCTTAATGTATTTTGCCTTTTGAAATGTCCTGGGGTCTGTTCTCCTATAACTGGGAAGGCGATTTTGCTGCCCTGTCTATTGCAGACGCCGGCTCGAAAGAGCTAAAGGACACACGAGGCTCTCTGCACCCGGACATCGATCTAGCAAGATGACCTCAACCAGCGTTATTGGCTGAACATGTGTCTACAACACGCGAGCCTCCACTATCTTTGCTGCAGCATTAGTCAAAACATATGTGCGGCAAAGACGATTAAACTTAAATGCCATAAGCGATAACTTGACATTTCAACGCCACCTGTCCTTCTAAGTAGAAAGCCAAATTCTCGTGGGCTGCAAACTGCACAAGAAATCACAGCGTGGATTCACGAAAAGGTATAGGAGAATCCATACTCTGTAGGGTTATGGTGGAGAATGGTCGTGGGACCTACACGTTTGTCTTAGGGTTTCATAGCCGTGGGCATGTAATGTAGTGCGCCATAGCGTTTAGCTCGGAATACTCGGCGGCTAACCTCTTCTGGGGAATTCTATTACACTGAAGAGTCTTGCTTATTGTCTGTTTTCAACTGAAGGCGTTACTTTTCACTGCCTTACGCTTCTGTTATAATATTGACAGTATTTCGTCTTTGTCCACAAGCCAGTTCAGCAGTTCAGCGCAATGCAAGCAACAATCCTCTACAAAGCCAATGCGAAACTTCGGCTTCTGCACGGCGCTGGTTCACCCATCCCTAATGGAAGCGACGTCCGTCTAATCCTGGTGTCGATCATGCATGACATGGGGGAAATAATTTCCACGGAGGAGACCGTATATGGGTGGATGATGTGGCCTCGAGGAACCAGGCAGAAAGGGCTATGCTGCGGGGCTGCTCTAGGGCTACGCGTCTGCTTACGGGTCTTAAGTGGGGATTTGGGATTATAGGAACACTGGAAACACTCCCAGAGTCTGGCTTGAGGGTACGAACTACAACGTCCTAAGGACTATACTCTTTCGGAGTGCTCATACGTGCGAGGCGGTCCGCAGGCATTTAGGAATGGTAGGTAGTACGGGGGCCCTGCGCCCTCCAATGTTTGAGGCCTACGTGCTCAGAGGCTGTGCTAGTACATACATGAAGGACATTCATGATCTTGAGTACTTCAATTTCCTGAATTGTTTCTGTACCCTTGAGGTAATCTATGGCTGTGATTACAACTAATGTTCTGACGCTTCTCCCATGTTCAAGGGTGCTCCTATCTCCTAGGGGGCTTCAACAACGTGGTTTGCGCAGGCGAGGTAAGACCTTCGCGTTCATCGAGGACTTATGGGTGCAAAAGGCATTCAAGGAGGTCTCCTGGCTTGGTACGGTATCTCATGGCTCTGAGGCTTACCGCCACTTTGGAGTGACGCTTCGGTCAGCTGGTCCGCCAGTATATAGAAGTTCTTCAGGGCCTTGAGCGTTCCAACTTCTTGGGATGCTTATCAGAGGATGCGTCTGGAAAGATACAACAATCGATCTGAAGGGCCTTCCAGGTATGGGAGATGACCCCACACGCCACGATACTCCGTCTTCATGGGATTTCTAGAGTACTCTAAGAGTAATATAGTATCTGAAGAGAGTTGGTTTTCTTAACAATATCGCGAGACTCGCATTTTTGAATTGATGCTGGGAGTCGCCGGAGGTTATGATAGAACGTGGAGGACGTGATAAGGTATACCTTGACCGAACAGCGGGCCTATATTTTTCTTTTCTGAGATAGATTGTGGTGTTCCAGGCTAGCTACTTTGATTCCCAGAACGCTTACAGCTGCCAGGGATGCAGCTCATCTCGCCCAAAGAGCACTAGAGTATCAAGATGGAACGGCCAAACCCATTCTAGAAGTACTCTGGGAAATGGCGACAAGGCCCTTTGACCGTATCTTCGTATGGTAATATATTTTAGCTTTATTAATCTTGATACACCTGTTAGGTTAGGTTATTTTTTGGATGCTCGACAATCTCATCGGAACTATATGTGATACTTGGGGCGTTCTCTTGGTGACATATCTTCTCTTGCGGCTTCGAGCTCTTCCATGTTATCTTCGCTGTAGTCCTCGTATCCCTCTCTGCCACCCACATTCCCAGCAGCGCCATTTTGCACTTTGTTCTTTAGTACTCCGCCTTTCCGCTTGGGAACCACCTGCTCAAGTGCAACCGCCCAATCCCCACAGTCCAACCACTTGAGCATAATCTCTAGGACGTGGTTTGTCGCGAGCACAAACCGGCTCTTCATGTCAAGGTACTCCCCGATTGGTAGTTTAGCAGTGCGGATTCCGCGATCGCAGGCGCGCTTGTAGCAGATGCCCTTGTGTCGGTTGCGGTCGACTATACCGCCAATTATGTACACTGTGTTGGGACTGAGATGTGTGAGCATGTTGGGAGATTCGGAAGTAAGGTAGATTATATTTTTATCAGCGATATCTGCGTCCACCTCTGCTTCGGTAGCGGTGGGATCTCCGTCGGGCTCTGTGTCCTCTGAAACAACTTCCGGAACCTGTTCTGTAACCTCTTCGTCCACTTCTTTCATGCCCCCCCCAACGGCAGTAGTAGAAGAGATTGTTTCAGCAATACCCATGGTAATGCCTCCACTGGTATCTCCGTCATAAGCAACCAGCGGGCCCTGAAGTCTCCATCGCCTGCTCGTCATCTTTTGCCTGGCATCCTGTGCTGCGGCCACAAAATCGTCGGGCACAAATCGCACGCCCTTCCACCCAAGATACGACTTAGATAGTACAGTGTCGAAACGCTCCTTTAGGCGGTCAACCACGCTACTACCACCGAAGGAGCTAACGACAATTTGAGCGCGATAGGGTGACCGACGGTGCTCGGCGTAGCAGCGGGTGAGCTGGGCACCCAGAGAAATTATCTCTCTCTCTCGCATGAGCTCATCGAAGCCGCAGTCCAGAATAAATGTTATGGGTGTTGGTATGGGGTGGGAGGTCTTAAGACGTCTACCGACTTCGGGAGTGGCAATGGCCAGGTTTTGGGTGGAAGCGTGGCTGGGGGTTGTGGGTCGCCCTCGTTCTTCATTGTGTTTTTCTTGCCCTTGTACCTCTACCTTCTCGAGGCGGATCCGCTTGCGCTTCTCTGCTTGCTTCTCTTTGCGTATGGCTTTGCGAAGTGGCCGACCCTCTTCCCATTTTTGTGCTTTCATTCGCCGTTTCTGCTGCTTTTTTGATATTTGCTGCTGTGGCTCTGATGGAGCAATTGATGAACAGCCATTATTATATGCACCTGCATTCTCGCCATTGGCGTTCTCGATCTCCTTTTCGACTTCTGCTGCTGGGATTGTTGTCGTTTCTGGTGACCCCTCTGGTGGGGGAGGGGTGTTGATCGCCATGACACCGCCTGACATGGAGCCTTTCCCGTGTACTTCGTGATGCTCAATGGTACCTTCAGCCGAGTCGAGATCCAGTTTCTGAAGCTTGCGAGGTCGCTCGTCTTCGTCCATAACGGTGTGTTGGTGTGGAAAGTTCTGCATCACGGCTGCGAATTCTTAATGTAGCCCAAAATAAATTTCCAGTGAATTAGGGCTTCTCGGTAACTGCCGGCTAGGCATCGCTTCACATCACATCAATCGAATCTAACCGTCCATTGTAATACCAACTTTGACCACCTCCAATTCACACAATGCCTCAAGACTTACCACCAGTTGGCGGCTATGGCCCAGTTCAATACAAGGTAATTAGGTTCCGAACACTTTCTTCCCTGCTTCAATTAGAGAGGCCCCAGCTGACCTGTCTGCGTCTCCCCATCAGAGAAACATACCCGCGCGAGGATTTCGCCCGGTATGGTACCTTGTCGGCGTGGGCCTCATCATGACATATGGGTTTTACAGGGTCGGTAAAGGGATCCGTGAGCAGAAGTGCGTGATTCCGAATGTCTTTGGTCGATTCACTGGAGCAAGCCAACAGCCCTCCCGCCCACCGACTCCATCGACTGATAGTTTGCGTCTGTAGTGAGCTTGCACGGGAAAAGCTATGGGCGCGTATCCATTTGATCCCGGTACTGCAGGCAGAGGAGGATCGGGACCTGGTCCGAAGGCATTACGCGGAAAAGGCGAGAGAGAAGGAACTCATGGGTGGAGAGACCCCGGTGTATCATACCGACAGGTTGGTTCCCTTTTTATTCCTAGTTCCCGAACGCTGAGCTCGTGGAATGCATGACAGCAACGAAAAGAAAGAAAGGGCCTGGGTTTGGGGGGCCGCCCTAAATACTTTGGAATGGGAAGGACGCACAAAACAGAGCTGCGGTTACTATTGAAGTAAGATGAAGCTAATTTGGAAATTCCCACAGATTTGTCCGTCCGACTTTTGCAATCACACCGCGAGAGATATCAAAGTGAATAACCGTTCGGCAGTGTTCGTATCAAATAGTACAAGGCACAATTTGTCTACTGTATATATCATGTTTCCAGGGTAGTGGAAATGGTTGTATCACATGTTCCTCTGACATTGCCATCTGTCTTTAAGATAAGCGGTCCTGTTTCGCAATCCCTTCCATCTGGAGGAGCAGCAAACGGACAATCACCGAACCAAATTCTTATCGCTTGCGGTTTGCTGTCTGACCCCTTATCCGGAACATGGGACTGGAAACAGTCATCTGCAATGTCACACTCGGTACTCCTGGTCGTTTTTAGTTCCTCCTTTTCACTATTTAAGAATCCAGTCCTCCCCCTCCCCTCCTCTTTTTGTAGAAGCGAAGAGCTTTAAACTACGCGATCGAAAATCGAAACAGAAAGCCATATGGAAAAGTCATCTTTTGTTTCCATACCAGCTCTAGTCACCAATTTAGGTATGCCCAGAAGCGGACGAAGTTGCGGATCCCCTCCGGAAGTGCATCGTTTTGGTGACGATAATATACACTGGAACTTTTTCAACCCAGATCTCACTGGTCGTTTCACCCCACTTAGCCCCTACGAAGAGCTCTTTGTTGACGGTCGACTCGTTTCACGCTCCTCGCCCGCTCCCCATGGAACTTCTCCGACAACTGTACCTGACCAAATGCCGCAACGCGGTTGCCTGCTACCTCTCTACAGCCGCCCGTGCTCGCACAACGTACCCCAGGGTTTTGCCTTGCCACGCTACGACACCGGCCATGGGGACGGCACAACGTTCATCCCTTTTAGCTCCAAGACCATCTACGCCGTCATTACCTTCACGCACCGCCCAACCTATTACCCGCCTATAGAAGCCAAGTTCCACGAGTGTACCACTCCGGAAAACATCCTCACAGCGCTCTTTCCGCGGGGAGCCGTTAGCCGGCATCTACGTTTGAGGATGCAGCCCATGTCTGAGAGTGGTTCGAGCTCGAGGAGAAGTCCTCGGATGGTAGCCCTTCATCGTGGGGAAAATGTCGGGGATATTGTGCGCGCCAGGGGACCGGGCCAGGTGGTGCATGGGGAGGTTGGGTTGGAAGGGAGAGGTGTGAACGAGGATCCCTGGCTCCCGTACAGGACGTGTAGCGCTGGATACGGGGTCGGGAGCATGTGGACGTGTTAGTGGATGTTTCACAACTGGCGAATTGGGTGAGTCTTGTGCTTTTGCGTCGTTCAGATGGCAAGAATGGCGGAGTTCAGTGGCAGCGATTGTGCGATAAAATTCCCCTGGAATTTTCGGCTTTGCTTACTAGGTTGTGCCGTTCCGTGTATCCTAGGAGTTGATCATTACAGCGCTTTCCTTCCAAAGGGTATCATATCATTTATTCATGGATCGTTTGCATTTTTGAGACTGCTACATACATGAGTGTGCTCTAGCCAACTCCCTTCCGTCAGGCATGTTGAACGGTGCAAGAATTCTCAGTAGTGACAAACGTAAATCCACCATCACAGCCTCATGACGGAGGCCCAACTATCATAGCAGAAACCTTAATGACGCCATAACCTTAAAGGGTAATCGAAGAATCGTTGATTTAACTTAATGGAAAGTTTTTGCTCTGCCACCAACGCTAGAGGAAAAAGCAAGGAATCCTAATAAGGGGAGTGGACAATATCGTCCTTGCTTAGCTTGCCGCTTCTTCTACTACTGCTAATTCGGGCAGGCGTAGCAATGCTTTCTCTTGTTGGTCTCTTGAATGTTTGTTTGGCCACCATATTGACCTCGTTCGGTAAAGCAACGATGACATTCTTGTCACTGCCAAACTTGAAGTTATCCGCCTTTACTTCCTCCGCATAGCGTTTGATAGTGTATGGGTCTCTTCGGCCAGCGAGGACCTTCTTCATGTTCCAAGTAATAATGAATGGACCTGTTGCAGTGATAATAGATGTCTCGCTGCTCTCGAGGCCCGTGTTAAAGCGCGCAGGGGTGAAAGAGATCGGCATGCCGGTCTCGTGCTGGAATTGTGCAACATGGCTTGGCTGGAGGCCGAGACGGCGCGGCTGCGGTTTCGAGTCCTTGCCAAACGGCTTTTCGAAACCGAGCTTGCCCGCATTCTTGCCCTCCTTTTGTAGCGCATCGATGAGGAGTAGGTATGTGCGGCAAGTAGCCAGCACCCATCTACCATCTGCGCTTACATCAAGACCAATGATGGGTTCTCCGAGAGCAGGGATATGCGTTTTTGCGTTGATCCCTAAGCGGTCGAACATGCGGATATCACCCTTATTGCTTGCAACTGCGATGTAACCCTGCTCGGTCGTGGCTGCTGCTGAAAAGTCGTTCTTCGAAACGTACTGCTTCAACTGAGAATCAACAAGTTTGTTCCCCGCCAGACGGGGATCGATGCGATAGAGAGCATTGCGAGACAGACCCAAGAAAGTTTGCTCGTTGCTCATCTGGGCGAATTTCTATTGCGCTCCCGAGTTAACATAATCACTTTAATCGGAGATAAAAAGAAACAAGGGTCACATACAGTTTCCGGAGCAAATGTATGTACAGGAATATCATCGTGGATCTTCCATTCATCGACAACCTTTCCGTACTCTAGGTCCATTCGGTAGAGTGAGTTTGGGTTGTCTCCGTTTTGCAATATCATGCTGGAGTCTTCTCCATGCAGCATTACTTTTTTCGGACTGAAGAGCTTGCCTTTCGGGGTTTGAACTTTCGAGATGTTGGTAGAGAATTCAAGATTGTTATTCGGCGTGTGTTTGAATACGCCGATCTTCGATCCTCGTACCACAAATGATCGGTCATGCTTATATCCCACAGCCAGTTGCGAGTTGACATTCCCATCGTCCTCTTTGGTATGCAGGTCTTCTTCTGATTCGTCACTATCATAGTGCTCACTCCTCTGGCCGTCATCTTCCTCCACCTCGGCTTCCTCATCCTCCTCCTCCTCCTCCTCCTCCTCCTCCTCCTCCTCCTCCTCAGCTCCCGGTGCGTCTTCCATTGTGAGATCCTGGAACGCCTCCAAAACGTACTCTCGTTCATCATCTTTTGTCTTCGTCCACTTGAGCTCATTCAACTGTTCCCACAGTGCTCTCATAAGCCCTTCCTGGAAACGCTCCTCTGTCTCCTGATCCTTGAATCTGAGAAGCCACGAGTAGGCAGAGCCATCATCCGTGTAATGATTGAAGATGAACGATAAGTATTCGAAATTAAACACGGGATTGATGTCTGCAACGACTGGTTGCCCAAGCCAGTCTTTCTCCTTGCTCTCAATATGCAGCCAGTATTGCCATTTACCAACTTCGGAAACGGTTGCAGTGACAAGGGGATCTTGCAGAACGAATGCTCCAGAGCTGAAATCGAACAGATGGAGTTCCGCAATCTCCTTAGCGAGGACTTCCAGGCTTTCAGGGTTCGCTGCCGCCGTAGGAGCAACTGTGGGGGTTTCCTCTCGGACAGCAACCTTTCCGCGCGATTTCTCTGACTTTGTTGGTGTCTTCGGGGCTTTCTCTTTAGCTAGTGCCAACTTTGCAGTCGTGCCTTTTTTGGCAGACGAGGCTCCACCCGATGGAGACACCGCTACAGGGCTGAGAGGGGAAACAGGACTCGCACTCGGAATTTCGTCCTCAGTGAATGAAAACTGGTGCAGGTCTTGCTCGGCGGCATGCTCGTGACTCTTGCGGTACTTCCGCTCGTACTGGCACTGTATTGCGACCAGCTCGAAAGTATGAGCGGCCGAGGCTTGGATCGACTCGTCACAAACGAACTCGTATAAGTCCCCGGGATCGCCGCTGAGGTCTCTCCAAGCAAAGACTTTTTCGCCGCTATCTCGGATCTTCGAACGAAAGTGTAAAGCTGCGTCTAGCAAGAATGTCTTCTCATCTTTATCTGACGCCAAACCAGCTTCAGCACCATCCTCTCCCTCCCCATCATCTAGCAACTCCTCTTCGCCCTCCTCATACGCGCGCTGAACCACAAGCTGGTACTGGAACTCTTGCGCGGTTCGACGAATAGTGGCAGCAGCATCCTTGAAGATGAGTTCTGAGTAGCCTTTTGGTGACTGTGGTCGCACAAGGTACAGCTGACCTTGAGGGATTTCAATGATGGTTTCTTTGGAACCGTCACCAAAGAGATATTTGCCGACTATTTACGGAAAAAAGTCAGTATTGTTCATTATGGTGGGGTTGGTTGGAGGGGTTAAACGAACCGTTTCTAAGCATAAACATCCTTGCAATCGTACTTTTGACCTAGAGCATGAAGATTGTTATTTAGGAATAACTTAAATCAAGCTCAAAAAGAAGCTGTGTGCAGTAGCTGATCCTTCAGGAAGAAGTGTGTTTGAGGAGGGAGCGACAATCGAGGTGGAGGCTAGAGCACTCGTATTTGGAGGATGGAAGTGGGCTGTGGTGACAACAACAAGCGATGAGGTTCCCCCAGTGACGCGTTTCTCGTGTGGCGTGGCGAATATGTGTGGCAGTGCATACACGTGATCAGAACCCAAAAAGGGGTGGCACGGGGAACGTGAAACACCAACGAAGGACATCACGGCGGTTCTAAGGCTGCCATACCCGTCCAAAGTACTCTGCCGCTCATCTACATTGAATTGAGCCAGCCAGGGCTTTCGCATGCTGGTTATGTCCCCTTAGACTCGTCAACTGCTTTGACTGTGAAATATGCATAAACGCCTACAGGCTTCCTCAATATTTGAGGCTCTGCTATGAATAAATGAATGATGGATATGTTTGTAGAAAGGAGTAAAGAGCGCATGTAGCACTATAGATAGAAATAAATGTGAGGCTGTAAAATAGAAAATAAGGATGGCGACCCAGAATCGCAGAAAATAGAGGTAATAGGATGCGAGAACACATTCTACAAACTTGTCATATCCTGTCACTTCTAACCACTCCCTTCTAATATTACATCGCCGCGTTAACCCAGCCATAACGAAACTGCCAGCTACATAGCTGTGCATGTACTCTGATTGCACTGCTCCAGATATCCCTCCTCGTCTGCACTAATTCCCGCTGTGGCCTTCCGCTTAACACCTATAATCTTGATATGCTGCTCGCCTTCGCCATGCCACCACCTTAGCTTTTGAATCTCTCCACCGCCCTCGACTTCATCGGAGCTAATGGACCACTTCCCCCCAGTTACTTCCACAGACGTCTCGCCATGTGGGAAGTGGAAGTCCGGCAGAAAAATCTCGGTTGAATTCGCTTCTTGTGTCGGTGCAGGTGCGGTTATTGATAAAGTAAAGACGCAGTATCGCAAGTCAAA
Organism: Nothomitra cinnamomea; assembly: GCA_022345685.2. Taxonomy (NCBI): domain Eukaryota; kingdom Fungi; phylum Ascomycota; class Geoglossomycetes; genus Nothomitra; species Nothomitra cinnamomea. The sequence continues at coordinate 56,180 of JAJDMX020000052.1, read as the reverse complement.
CCCATACTTCGTTACTGTGCCAGAAGTCACAACAGGGCTTGGGCGAACAAAAGCCTCTGCGGCGCGGAAACCAGCGTTGGCAAGGTGTGCAGGGGTGTCTGACGGAGGAACGGCTAAGATGGATGTGTTTAATAAGGCGGCTTTGAGATTGGTACGCGAGATAGAAGCTAAGTCTGAGGATTGCCGTTGAGCGTATGAAGGTGGGGATGGGTTATAGGATGGAGGGTTCTGTGTTGCAGGATTCGAAAGGGATGTTGTGGATTTATTGTTTGGTGTGGGGGAAGAGTAATTGGGAAGGGGACGATCGTCGACAGAAAAGATTGAAAGATCTTCTCCATTCCAAAGATCACCCCACTGGTGGTTATTCTTCGACACGTAAGTCCATAGCGTGAAACCACCTATTCCGCTGCCTTCAATCGCGAAATGATTCGCATCCATAGCGGATATTTGACTTGAAAAGTCGCCAGTCTTGTAGGCATATTTTTCGTCCATATCGTATGGGATCCCAATTTCAGTTAGAAAGCAAGGATGTTCGCCCATATTGTCGATCCCTTCTTGCTTCATGGCAGACAGCTGATCTCTGAGACAATTTCGGATTGCAGTCTCCCCAAGCTTAATAGCAAACGGAGCACCATAATATCGACCTCGTAGAAGACCCAAGACGTCTACGTTCCAAACCCGATTCCTGTATTACAATTAGGGAATTAAATCAACGTCAAAGATAAATTATCAGCTTACCATTTTTTGGTCATCAGTGTCAATCCGTCATAGAAATGAGGTGCATATACCATTCTTTTATCGTCATCCGATGTCCCTTTCAGGTGTGGAGGTATCTCTAGAACTGGAGGCTGACAGAACATAATGGCTTCCGAGTGCACGGTCCTAATGGCCTTGCTGTATGCCCTATACTGGTCCATAAAGTAAGTATTGATGAAAACATCATAGTCCAATTTCTGCCCCGTGCTCGGTACCGACCCGAAGTAGTCCTTTTTAAGGAGTACGTCCGCGGAAGGATCCCAAACTCCATGTTGTGCCCATATACACTCGCCAAGCTTCCATCCAGGATCCCGTTTCCAGCCATATCGTGAGTCGTCATAGTCAGGGGGTAGCCACGCTATAATGCCTTGGGGATCCACAAGCGCAGTGCCCGACTTATACGGTCCCATTCCGCCAAATGCCCATGTGTCAATATCACAAGCTCTTCCGGAACCGGTCAAAATAGCTTGCCACGCAGTCGGAGAGGTCCCCAGCTGCAGCTTTTGCTCACTTGGAACGACTGTAATGTCTTGAATTCCCACAAGGCCCTTGTTCGGCTCATTCATGCTCTCCCACCCGATCACGACATCATTCTCAAGATCGCCTGCATCGTGTATGCATTTTGCCAAGTGCTGACATGCGCCTATGAAGTGCTCCTGAAGGTATTCTGATATATTTTTCCTGTCAATGATAGCCTTCGGAGCGAAATCCCTCCCAGCAAAGAAGAGAGTAAATACTACTTGACACACTAAACGACAATAATTTGTTGACCAAATCATCTTCGGGAATTTCTCAGGCTCAGGGTATGTATTATGAACGAGAGCGGCTTCTGTAGCGTCAAATGCTTGAGGATTCAACCCACAGGCGTACAAGGTCCACATTGGTGCGCCAGAGCCTCCGGAAAATCTAGACCACTAGAAAGTGCGTTAGACTGCGGACAAAAATTGAGGTCAGGGACGTGGCGGTTAGAACATACAACATCCTGATGTGGATCCATGAATATGTAAAAGGCGTACTCTTTCGCCACTCTCAGTATCGAGATTGTAAACTGAATCCATTCCTCGTCATACTTCCGGGGTCCAGCAGACTCTATGGCTTCCCACGTAAATATGTACCTGATTGTATTGTAACCCCAGTGTCGAAGCCTTGCGAAGTGGATATGAGCGTCTTCTAATGCAAAAGGCCGTCCAACGAACGAAACGTCGTCTCCGTCGAAGAAGTTGTCTGGTATATGGGAGGGAAGATTAGGTCTCGTAGGGAATTTGGCGTCTGCAGCTACATTGATTCCACGGAGAGTGACCTGACGATTGTCTGGATCTCGAAAGGTTCGCCCGTCTATCAACAACCGTAAAGCGGACATGGTTGTTTAACAAGTAGTCGAAAAACCCCTGAAGCCCACAACTCTCAGCAAATATGCGAACGGGGGTAATAGCACAATATTTATTCACTATTAGAATTCTGCGTAGATCTTTGTAACCGGAAGAAAGGGAGCTGTAACGACGTGACGATTATGGAAAGTAGGGGGAAGGTGGTAGTGAATATCCGGGGTAACCGAGCAAAGGAAGGCAATACGCAATTAAGATATCCCCGAGATAACCCAGCCGCAGTGATTGCTCGGGTTAGTTAAACTGCTGAAAAGCTCACATGGGGTGTCTGGCAGTACACTGAGTAAGGTCGCCCTTGATTTAACTCCGCGTATGTAATCGTACATTTCCGTATTCGTACTCGTTCAGGCCTGTTAGCGTCCTCTAAGCGAATCTTGGCAAGACTTATCAGATCTTGCCAGCGGCAACTTTCCGCGAACGGAACAGAGCCTCAACAGCGGCAAGACAAACCCTAGCAAACAAAGTCACAGCAACATAGACGCTCATGGACGTCACCGCTGCACTCCCTCCATTAGCTTTAGTAATGCGTTGCTGAAAATATCTCCAAGTCGTCATGTCTGCTGCCAGAGCAGCCCTCAAGGCAGCCAAAATTGCTCTTGATTCCTCCAAATGTGACGAAGCCGTCGCTCAGTCGGAGAAGGTGCTGGCTCTTGATCCTCAGAATTACCATGCGTAAGTTTTGCCATGTTAACCGCCTTCCTAGCATCTCACTACTAAGCAAGTGTGATAGCTAAGAGAGTTTTGGACGAATTAGCAACGTCTTTTTAGGACTCGCTCGAGACAAACAAGGCAAATATGGAAAAGCTGCCGAAGCTTACAATATAGCTACCCAGATTAAGCCAAGTGAGACACTGGCATGGCAGGGACTTGTCAGTCTCTACGAAAAATGTGGCAAGTCTAAAGTTGATGAATACAGACAAGCCGCTGTCCGACTGGCGGAAATATACATGCATGCGTACGTTACTCCGCGTTTTAAAGGAAGAGCCACGGCTCATCAATTAAGGGAATAGGGACGACAGGATAAAGTCTCAGACTGTCATTGACAAGTTTCTTCTATTTGCCAAAGAACATGGATCTAGAACCCAGTATAAGCAGGCGCTAGAAATTTTGCTGCCAATTAGTACTTTGTATGATTTCCTAGAGGGGTTGGTCCCTCATCCTTCAAGCACGTACAGAAAAATCGCCGAAATTATCGAAGCTGAAGAGAAGGAATGCATTAACAGAGAGATTGGTGAACGGCGGACGCGATTAGGAGCGAAGATTGAGCAGGTAACCCTCGACGTGAAGAGCGAAGTTATGAGCCAGAGCTCTCTAGAAGAGATCTACCAGAATGTAATCGACTGGGCAGGTGAAGACGAAGTGAGAAGGGAGTTTGAGGAGAAGCTCTTGAGGCACGCATACGATTTGCTTGTTGTGTTGCCGCCTGAGCAAAAACCGAAGCAGAGGAAGATGGTCGAGAATCTAGCCCAAGGCCTGGTGATATTGAAGCACCCGTTTAACTTGGCCTGGAATATTGTTTTGGAGTGGAAAGATGTGGAGAATATGGCCGAATGGGACGCGGGTGTTCTCAGGGAATATGTGGAATTTTTTCCAGAGAATGGTCTCACTAAAATACTAAAGGGGTATCTGGACAGTGAGATATCACCATTTCCAGCCACCGCAACTCCTGAGGCCAATACGGCGGATGCAAAAGAGAGCCAAAACGTCAGTGTCGAAGAATCGTCGTTAAGTCCAGGTGAGCGCCTCTTGCAGATGACTGTAAGTACTGTGATGCCTCCCCACGAGTAATTACGTATAGCGGCCATTGCTCAAGCATGTTAGGATGGAATTGAGGATGTTCCTAAGTCGCCACTTGCCCACCGCCTAATGGGTGAATACTACCTTTTTCTTGAAGAGTATGAAGCTGCTGTGGAGACGACCCAGAAAGCACGGGAACTGGTATCTGCCGAGGCTCAGAGAACTGGACTAAAGTTTCAGAGGTAATGCCAAATACTATTATTCATTTGGAAATTTAGCTAAATTGCGTCACGCAATAGAAATATGGATGCCATTCTTCTTATTCTAGGAACGTCTCTTATCCAGTATCAGTCCCCCAAGAACCATCCCGAGGCGAAACTCCTCTTTGACGACATCCTCAAGCGTAACCCTGCGTCAACACAGGCTCTTATCGGTGTTGGCCTCATTCTTGAGGAACAGGAGGGCTTCAGTGATGCGGTCGACTTTTTCAGCCGTGCTCTCGCAGGTGATCCTGCAAACGTACGAATTCGAGCAGAGGCCGCATGGTGCAAAGCATTGAACAGCGATTATGCTCTTGGCCAAGAAGAGCTTGAGTCTTGTCTGCCTGATATCGATGGAACAGACCCGCGAGCCCGAGAGCTTAAGGCACAGACACTCTACCGAATCGGCATGTGTATGTGGAACAGCGATTCATCATTTAAAGCCCGCAAAGACCGTAAAGGCGCATATGCAAGATTTCTCGGTGCACTTCAAGCGAACATGAGTTTTGCCCCTGCGTACACCAGCCTGGGGATTTACTACGCCGATTACTCCAAGGATAAAAATCGCGCTCGGAAATGCTTTCAGAAAGCCTTCGAACTATCGCCATCAGAGGTCACTGCAGCAGAGCGTCTAGCTCGGGCCTTTGCTGGCCAGGGCGATTGGGACCTAGTTGAACTCGTTTCGCAGCGGGTTGTGGATTCTGGAAAAGCCCGACCCACTCCTGGATCGAAGAGACAGAGAGGAGCAAGTTGGCCCTATAGTGCTCTTGGAGTTGTTCAGTTAAACAGACAGGATTACGCAAGGAGTATCATATCTTTTCAGACAGCTCTGAGAATATCTCCAGAAGACTATCATTCCTGGGTGGGACTCGGCGAGAGCTACCATAACTCAGGTCGGTACATTGCTGCAATTAAGGCCTTTGATCAAGCGAAAAAGCTTGAAGAGAAACTAGCCGAAGGTGAAACAGGAGAGGGCTGGTTTGCAAATTATATGCTTGCCAACGTGAAGAGAGAATTGGGTGAGTATGACGACGCTGTGCTGGGCTATCGAGAAGTATTGGAATTCCGGCCAGAGGAGTTCGGTGTGCTGATTGCCCTGGTACAAACTCTCGTGGAGGGTGCACGGCGCAGTATTGAGACGGGATTTTTTGGCCGTGCCGCAGAAGGTGCACGGGATGCTGTAGCCGTTGCACAGAGGATTGTGCAGCAACGGCCGGATGCCTTTAATCTATGGAAGGCAGTCGGAGACGCTTGTTCGATCTTCTCGTCAGTCCAGGCCCAAGCCAAAGAGTTCCCGTTTGAGGCTGTCAAAGCTCTACTAGAGACTGATATAGACACTGAAGCATATGAACTCCTCTCGGATATTGACAAGGTTGGCAGGGACGTGCTGTCCTCTCTTCTCTGTGGGAACGAAAATCAAGACTCTGATCTACTTGCAAAAGTAGTGCATGCAGCAATACTTGCTTACAAACGCGCTATTTACGCTTCCACTACAGAAACGCACGCGGAGGCCGTTGCCTGGTTCAACCTAGGGAATGGCGAGCATCGTGCCCATGTTTGTCTCCACTCCCAAGCTACGGAGAGCTCTAAGAAGTCACCAAAGTACCTCAAGGCAGCAATCAGATGTTTCAAGCGAGCTATCGAACTTGAAGCCGGAAATAGCGAATTTTGGAATGCATTAGGTGTCGTGACGAGCCGGCTAAACCCAAAAGTCTCACAGCATGCGTTTGTGAGAAGCTTACACATAAGTGACAAGAATCCTAGAGTTTGGACCAATCTTGGAACACTCTATCTTTTGGAGAACGACTTACAGTTAGCAAACGACGCCTTCACACGGGCTCAGTCGACAGATCCCGATTACGCTCATGCATGGCTGGGGCAGGGCCTGTTGGCTACCCTTCTCGGCGACCCCAAAGAGGCCCAGCTCTTATTCGAGCACTCATTCGAAATATCGAACTCCTCCTCCGTTTTAACGAAACGAGAATACTCACGTTCTGTGTTTGACTATCTTCTCTCTAGCCATACCAGTTTCAATTCCTCAAGTTACATTTCAAACCTTATCCAGCCCCTTTTTGCTCTCCACCAGCTTCTCCGGCTCTCGCCTGGCGACCTCTCCTACCAGCATCTTTCTGCACTGTTCCTCGAGCGTGTTGGCAACCATCCGGCTGCTATCGAGACACTGAAGATCGTCTGCGAAAAAGTCGAGCAAGACTACGAGGTCACCGAGTCTACGTCTTCGCTTCGTCGATTCACCCAGGCAAAAGCCGACCTTGCAAGGGCAGAATTGGCGGCGAAAGACTTTGCTGCTGCCTGCGAAGACGCCGAAACCGCGCTGCAGCTGTCACTAAGCGATGATGATGACCCTATATCAAGTTCGGAGATAACGAGAGCCCGTCTCTCTGCGCACCTCACTGCTGGCTTGGCCCACTACTACACACACAATATGGAGGGTGCGCTTGAGATGTTTCAATCTGCACTTGAGGAATCCGGCAACGCCCCTGACGTCGTCTGTCTTCTCTCACAGGTTCTCTGGGCGAAGGGTGGTAACCGCGAGCGGAGCGTTGCGCGCGACCAGCTTTTTGAGGCCATTGAGCGTGACCCAAAGCATATTTCCTCCCCGCTGTTGCTTGGCGCTATCGCTCTTCTAGATGGAGACTCTGACACGTTAGACGCGGTCACGTCTGACCTGCATGAGTTGCGCGTAGACGACACGGTTGATGCGTTGAGGGACGTGAAGAATCAAGAAAAGATTCAGCGCCTTCTTAATGCTATAGCCCTCCTGTCGTCTGGCCCTAGTCAAACTTCAGATAAGCGGCACACTGAAATGGCCCAATTAGCTACATCAATCCTCCTTGCGCCCTCCAGTGCCTCAGCATGGAGCCAACTCGCGGAGAGTTCGGGAGAGTTGTACCCTGCTGAGATGGCACTGAAGATGGCGTCTCGCGGCGCCCCACCACACGGCTCACTCGAAGCGGATGACCTGACAAGAGCTTTTGCAGGTTCTGGGCAGTTAGCAGATGCTCAGAAAGCGGTCATGCTGGCCCCTTGGATGAATGACGGATGGGTCGCATTTCGGGGGGCTTTAGCTTCCAGAATATGATGGTAATGATAGACCTTATGTTCTACGAGACTGCTGGCCTTTTGAATGTAACGGAGTTTGACACTTGGAGCGTATATACACACGGTTGGAGCAAAAGGCGTTCAGTGGAATGTGCAATATTAGAGAGCTGTAGAAACAAAGAAAAGGACATGGTGAATGTGGATGACTGGAGAAATGCATGAAAAGGCCCGTTTTGAAGCTGCAAGATCTAGTAGGTTATTCAGCGTTCCCTAGACGAAGACCTTGAGGCAATATCTAGAATCTACAAAGGGCCTTGGGCAGCTTGATACGCTTAGCTAGAATGACAATGCGCAGTTCTTTCTTCAAGCGCGCCTGAGGAAGATTGGCATTTCTCTTCCCACCTACTGTTAACGCGGTTCCTAGTCCTGTCACTTTGGGTTATAGAAAGTCTATACCTCCTCTTAAGTGCGGGAAGGCACGCCCATATTAAGACAGTGAATTAAGGTTTGGTTGAGAGTGAATACAGGCATGAACAATCAGACAAGCTCCAATAGATTAAGCATGCTTATCTAGTGTTTCCTCCATTCATATCTTCTCCTCATCCGCCGCGGACCTCGAAATGAGACAAAAATAAAGATAACATTTAATCAAAACATCTCGTCGGCGCGAATCTTCCTTTCTTAACTGAACTTTATGAAGACTAGGTCTTCCTAAAATGGGTTTGGTCGTCATCTGGATATGTGTACGAGCCCCATTCCAGCAGTCGCAACTTCCCTATAAAAGGGGCTGGCTAACTAGACTCTCCCCTTCTAAAACCAGCGCAAGTGCCCCCCCCCGCTGATTACCAACATGTGGATAATCTCAATCTTAATGACGGCTTTTCAATATCGATTACGGAGAGTTTGGGAAGTGCTAAAATGGACGCAATTTCTTGCACAGGGAGTGCATCGTTAGGTTTGCCGTGTTTGTGGTCTAATGGGTCACGGTGAGAGAGGGAGGTCTTGGAAGGACGGGCTGGTAATCGGAGCATGTCCCTCTGAGGAAGAGGTGACTTTCCGTAAACTCCAACCAGCTTTAGACTTTGAAATTGAACCAAACACAGAAAGAGCAATTAAGTTTCTTTGAATGCTGATATGATCTTAAACGCCATAGTGCTTTTGGAGGGAGGGTTCGACATCAACAACTACCAAATTATTTCAGTTGAAAGAAGTTTTTGGTTCAGAATCAATAGTTTCAATACTGCGAATCGTTACCTCCTTGTCCTATCTCGTATGTGCTGTGAATCTGCGTGCCTGGTTATTCACTAGATTTCCAAACATCCGTCAGTCTGTATATCCCAGCGCCCATGACTCACTATATTGAAGTTCTACTCACGGTATGAACTGACGCCAGAGTGTATTGATTCCAGAGTACTGCATTCTACTATCCGAGCCCGGGTCTCCTTAGTCGATTTTCACTAGCAAGCTTAGACTAGTCTTCTCTCTTCAACAACCAGACTCTACGCCTCCCAAAAAATATGACTGGGCTTCCTTTCGCCCATCTGCAGCAATACATCATGCCTCATTGGGCAGGAGAGCACGCAAACAAGATCCGCTGGATGCCGTGATGGGAGGCGCGATGCTATGGCCTTCACCCCCGATACGAATTAGACTCAGGGAACCCTAGTGTTATGGATCCATCGACGCCCCACGGTCTGGAAAGTTGTCCTCATCCTCCTCCACCGCATATGCGTGCGTTTTGCGGCTTACCTCCTCTACCAAGGAGGCCTCAAACCCCACGGCCTCCCGCACGTGCTCGCGAAGGGCACGACGCGGAAAGAGTCGTAATTATTCCATGCCAATGGCAGCCTTTAGATCATTCTTGCGATTCTCTAGCCAGTTTTCATGGAGAGACTCAATCTTCCCCCCGAGAAGCGTAGCGGTGTCAGGCTCGAGGAGGAGTACCCCGCGAGCCACGACGATATTGCGGAGCATCATCTGTCGGAGAGTTAGCATTCTTCAAGTCCAATGGGAAGAGGGTTGGGAGGAAAGACACATGAACTGCCGGGGTCCGAATGGTGTGTCCAGGAGGCATGGCTGTCGGGTGCAGAAACGCATACCTTAGTGCCCATATACATTCCGACCTTCAACCCGTTGATGGGGCTTAATTCGAACCCGTAGACCCTCTTGCCTGCGGCATCCTCCAGTAGAACCTTACACGTCCCCTTGGTTATCCCCGTGTCCTCTGGATCCTGCTCCTCCCTGATGACCCTGACAACCTCGTAGCCCTTCTTCCCCTCGCCCCTCTCTAGATCCTCGAGGGCCTCGATCTGCGACATTCGGCTCTTCCCAATCTCCTCGACGCCGACGATCTGCACGGGAATGGGCCCGCCAAGTCTGCGCTCGACGATCTCAGCGTTCAGGATGTCTGGCGGGAAGACGAGGGTCGGCGGGACGGTGAGGGTTTCGGCAAAGTTGGTGAGCAGGAGCCGGATAGATGCCGTCTTGGCGAGGACGGGCGGCGGGGCGGGTTTCAGGGTTGTGAGGAGGGTCGCGAGCCATGTTGGGGACGGGTAGAGCGTCGACCGGGCGAGGGTGACTCTGACTTGTTCGAGTAGTTCTGGGGTTGGTGGCGTCATGGTGATCTCTTTTTTTTGTTTATTTTATTTTGTATGATTGTTTGTTATCTAGTTATCGTCTCTTATTTTTTATGATTGTTATTGTTATTGTCGATATTATCGCTATTGTCAAATTTACGGCGGTATGTACTCTGTACTCAGTGCTCAGTGCCGTGTTTGGTGTGACATCGATTGTGCTTCTTCGGCCGTGGGGGTGAGGATAAACCCGACAGTAACCGCACAGACCAACGCTTAATTTAGAGCCGCAAAAGACGTACTCCGTACCTTTCCTCCTTCCCGCTTGAGATATTTAAAGTCCGTAGTCGATATCCCAACATCCCCACAAACCCACTAGGGTGATACCTACTCACCCAAAAAAGACAGTCATGTCAACAATAACGTCCCCCCGACCCTCCATCACCTCCCTCGCAACCCCGACGTCCTCCCGCCGTCCCTCTTTCGACTCTTCCCGCTCTCCGTCCCGCCCGCCGACCCAAGCTCCACCTCGTCGTGGAAATAGAGCTGCACTACGAGACTACTACGGCATCAAAGCAAGTACTGACACGGCAGCCGTACAGGCGGAGCCCACGAAGAAGGGAGGGGACGAGGAGGAGAGCGAGTTGGACCGGGACGGGTTCTCGGCGGACGAGTATCTAGAACGGGTACTGGAGCGGGAAGGGTTGGAAGGCGTCTTGAGGGTCGAAGGAGGGCTGGTCAACGGTGTGTTGAATGATATGCTACTTTCTAATCAACGGGATTTGCTAATCTACTGTCTCTAATATAGAAATTCGAGGCCTAGACGGCGAGCGGAAAGCTCTCGTCTACGACAACTACTCCAAACTCATCACTGCCACAGATACCATCCGGAAGGTACACGACCCCTCCTTTTTTAAGGACCCCAAGACGAATAAGCTAACCGGGCCACTCCAAAAAGATGCGCTCAAACATGGACCCTCTCACACCCACAACCTCCACCCTCCCCCCGGCACTCTCTCACATCGCCGAGACAGCCGCCAGCCTCGCCACTGCCCTCCAAGAACGTACAACTCCATCCCATTTCTCGCCCTCTTTCCCCCGTCACACCCCTGCCGTTCCTTCATTCGGCGGCACAGCCCAGAAAAGCGAGGAAGAGCGGAGGACTCAGAGGCGGAAAGAAGCACAGACTGTGAAATGGGTATTAGACGCCCCGCGGCGGATACGGGAGACTGTTGGCGAAGGGAAGCGAGAAGAAGCGGAGAGGGAGTGGGAAGCTGTAAAGGAGTTGCTGGATAAGTGGGAGGGCGTTGCTGGGGCAGATCAGGTTAGGGAGGAGGGAGAGGAGGCGCTGAAGGGTGACTAAGCTTGAGAAATATATAGAGCCTATACCAGCCTATACCTTAAAGTCTTCACACACCTAATTATCGTTTTCAAGCCATCTACTTGGAGGTCGGCAGCTTCCTTGCAGAAGGCATAGCAATCTGGTATCCATTTCAATGTCGGTGGCTGCAGTCCTAGCTCGGTCTGCACCTTCATCTGGAATTTGATTTTGTACGCGCCGGAAGAGCCTTAGGTCACTTGTCTTTTCAATAAGATACTTACACCACGGCTTGGCTGGGATCTCACAAAGGCGACATGGTATCTGCGGGATTTTGAGAGCCTCTAGAAGGGTATCTCTTCCGACGTGTTCCAATCTCAGCCTTCTAAAGGCAACGTTAAGATCTGATACGGGTCTCTATCCGCCAAACTGACATCCACTGCGACATTCTTTTCTTCCTGGGGAAGAGCTTTTTCAGTCGCCAGAGTAAAATCCCATTGATCCTGTATCTCCCTTTGCAGTCTCGGTTTCATGTGTTGTAATAGGAAACCTCGCTCGCTGTTAGAGTGGAAAGTTGTAACCACAATCTGGCCACGCTCCGTAGCGGCCAGAGCTTCGTGGTGAGACAATTCCCCCGTGAATAAAACGTCGACGTTGAGATCGCGTAGAAGAGATCCCCCAGAGCCAGCACAGATGCCAATAGAGGACACCTCGACAGCCTCGGTCGAAGTGTGCTTTTCTGGAAGAGCTATTTGTACTATCCATGGCGAAAACTATAAGCTGCGGGCCGTAATATTGTCTACAGCAGTGGAAGGGTTTCTTTACCATATTGTATCTTCAACGACTGACGAATCCCGGCTAGGACTTCTGTTAAGAGTACCGCGTGAGGAAATTTGACTATTCGTCCCATGCCTGCATCCTCGCCGTAGCCTAAAGATTGTGGAGTAAATATTAAGAGGGTTCTCGGGCAACAGCCTGGTGATAAATGTACGCACCTTCACGGGGTATAGGTTTTATCGGGCGTGTATCTACCAGAATCTCTTGCTTTGTGTCTTTAGCATGCTTGCGTCTGCGCAGACCTTGAATGTTAGATAACCTTTCGTAAGGTGCAAACAAACCGAAGCATACAGTAATTGAGATGCCTCACCTAACTTCCCGAATCGTAGCCTCCGCTAGCCAATCATTGAGACCTCCGACGGCAGCATCCACCGCAGTATGTGGCGAGTAGACCTGAAAATGTTAGAAACGCACGATACTTCACCGTAGCTGCACCTACGCTTATCCCTTCTTGAACTAATCTCAGTAACGTTTCCTGCTGTGTGTCCGCAAGCGTAAGGGCCTTAAGCCCTCTGAAGATTATAGGATCTACAGCGTTGCATGGTTTATTATTAAATCCAACGCTCATGGGACATAGTCGAAGCGATGGAAAGTGCAAATCCGGATGCGAAGGTTGAAAACTCACGATAAGCAACGATTACAGAGTCTTTTCGTTTGATTGCCTCATCCGCAACGGCTCTCGTAAGATCGACCGTTAAGAGGACCGTGTTCCTTTGCTTCTTTTCAGGGCGGTGCGGGGCTTCCAAAAGCACTGCGCTCCGCGCTCAGTGGGCTTTTTCAGAATTATCTTCAGAAAAGGGGGCGAACAATTCGACTCTAGAAGCAAAGTGCTGGTCGCCTGGCACCACCACTCTCGGCAATATCTCGGTATTAAAGAAAAGATATGTGGGAAAAGCGGCTGCGTGCTCTTTCGATAAATGAGGAAATGCGCTTTGGGCCAGCGAAAGTAGCATAGCGGCAGCAAAATGGCCAGAAATGAACAATCATACACGAACTGCAAGAGGCGCGTGATGAGGACTGGTTGGGGTGGTAGACGATATAAAAAACACATATCTTACGGCACGTGAATTCAAGAAGGACAAAAATAGAATCTTCTTGTGCTTACATCCTGTATTATCCCAACTCTTGTCCGCCAACTCCTCTGGGTACCTTACAAAGCTGTTATTAACTCTGTAGAACTGTGCGAGACGGTATCGAGGTGTACCTACAACTTCCGTATTGCGCTCACTACCGTCTTGGTGAATGGCGAGCTCGTCGCTGCCATTGTGGCCATGGTCCGCCCCAATGCAAACATCAACCCCTTCACATTTACAGTCGTGGAGGTCGCTGTCACGGCAAACGAAGGAGGCTTAAAAACAGCTGTCTGAATCTGGTCTAGCGCAATTTCTCGATCTTATCTCGGGTAATGATTTATCAGATCCGCAACAAATGACGCCATCGCACATTCTTCTCCAATAGAGCAAACCGAAATTCGCGCAAAAGGCCCCACTTACAGCAGGAAGCAACCACCTTCTCTCGACTTGAGTTGGGCACATCTTCACCACCCAGGTTCGGCCTTTAGACTGCTGGGCACAATCGATTAGGAACAGCAGCCAAGGGAAACATGTCCACTGGAATGCCTCACCAGCAGACTGAGCGTGCTCAGGCAGAAGTTGCTGTCGTCACCACCCCAGCAACGTCTGCGCATCTACATGGTCTACTCACCACCTCACCTCTCCTGGCACCCTTGATGCACCTCAACATTCTCGACGTCTCTGCTGGCTGCGACGGATCATCCTTCGACGCGACGGTTGTTTCACCCTCGTTCGCCAAGAAGCGTTCACTGCAGAGACATCGTCTAGTCAACGAGGTGTTGAGGGAGGAGCTAAAGCAGATTCATGCATGGACTCTGAAGTGCTATACACCCGAGGAATGGGAGAAGGAAAGGGCGAAGGGGACAGATGAGGACGCAGAGATGGACAGATGAAGCTACCGGGACATGATGCAGGCCGGAGGCACGACTGCAGCCGCGGGCCGCGAGGCGCCTTACTTGATGAGAAAACAGAAATGGGTGCCAGGGTGTGCGAGCAGCGGCGCAAGGCAATTCTGCACACTACTTGTCGGATCGAGGATGTCGCGTTTGTTGGGCAATCGTCGGGCACGGGGCGGGGAGACGCGATGTCAGCAGCCGGCCCAGTTCGAAATACTGGAAAACTTGTGATTTCGAATCCGACTAGGCATGTGCATCAGAAATTGGGGGTTAGGGTTATGGATGGAAAATTGAAAAACAACAACAACTGCTGTGCACAGTAATGCCGGGTGTCTTTTCCCGTGGTGACTATTCGTATTGCAAGGACGGTGCGGGATGATCTGCTGTTGTCCACGATGTGATTGATCAGTCAACGCGACTGTCTCGTCTCCCCGATTGATGGAGGTCCTCTCCATGCGAACGTGGAACAGTCCTCGCCTCTCGCCTCTCGCCTGCCTTGTGCTGCGCCGCACGGTTGCAGTTACACCGCAGACTGGCGTCTATCTATGTACTCTGTGTCCAGTACTTCTCGATTATCTCGGGAAGAAGGGACGAAAGATCACAGCCTAGGATGTCTCATTTGCTCCACCTAACACCACGTGTTGGCTCTGTGGAACCACACCTTCTCGAGACGGTAGCCCTAGCTCACCTGAAGTCGGCAACTAGAATCGGCGGAAGCATTGGGCGCAAAGCACGGGGCTGTGTTCTGTGCCTTGAGGATGAGGGCTTGTCGTTCAAGCCAGTAGGAAGACGCACTTCGTGAATCCCTCATGAGGCAATGTACGCACGTAGATTAGTTCCTGTTAAACTTCGCTCATTCTTGCTACATGCTTATCTCACAGCCAGCACTTATCTGTCGATGAGGAACGTATAGAGAACCGCACATGAGAGGTGCAAAATGTATGGGGTATAGTTTGATGCTAAGCAAGGCATGCGAACTTATTCAGGGCTCTAGATAGCCGCCCTCTTCCTGTAGAACTCCTTTATACCCAACAAATGAGAGACCACTTCTAAGCCGCATAAATGCAAGTGCATAGTTTGTAGTCGAGATGACAGGACAATTCCTCATAACACATAAAGTTGTGCATGCACAGAGAGGTCATCTGGTGTGTAATCCCCCTAGAAGACGGGGGATTCAACTTAGAAGATGACATCTCCAATATCTTGGGGTCCAATGAGCCGCAAGAGATCCTTAGTTCGAGGTCCGGTGTACTTCCTAGTGGCAGCCATGGCATTGCAGTCAGTATACGTTGTTATGCTCTTGGTTCATGGAATGGTATTCGAAATACCTGCGAGCCCCTATCCACCACCAGCTGAGGGCAAATACCGCGATAAAAGCTGCCACACAGATAGCATAGTTCCTGATAATTCATGTTAGTGGGTTGGCTCAGCGCACGCTTGTGGTCAAATACATACATATTCTGAGGTGTAACTGGCTTGGTAGGTGGGCAGAACAACACCACACTGATGAAGCAAACCCACGTAATGGCTACGATATTGACAGGCTTGCCCCATTTTCCCAGCGTGTATGGACCCTCAATGAAAGCGACGCGATTCTCGTACACATTGTGTGCAAGAATGACGGCAATATACGAAAGGTCCAAGGCAGGTGCGGTGATATTGAATACGCTTAGAACGGTCTGAGTAGACCCAATGCCGATGCAATTGAGACTGATGCTGAAAATTACTACAAGCCACACAGCATTAACTGGAGTTTGAGTGTAGTAATTGACCTTGCTCCAAAACCTATGAGCGACATGAAGTTAGCGCAAAGTGTCCTCTGAAAATGCTTCCTCTACATAGTAAAGAGGGATCCATACCCAGAGAATGGTAGAGCGTCATCCCGGGAAAAGGCGTACGCCATGCGTGTATCTGCTAACATAGCAGAGCAGCCTGTAAAAAATTGGATGAGTATGACAAAGAACCACATTACAGTTCCACCAGTCCTCCCGCCTGCGTTTAGGAAAATCTGTGCGGAAGCCATTCCAGTTGGCGATGCTAATATGCCTTCAAAGTCGGTGAGACAGAAACAAAGGGTAATGGTAATCATCCAGCCTACTACGCCAGAGACGAGAACGGCCGCTCTAATCGCCACTGGTCCTCGGATTGCCGCATCGTGCGTCTCTTCAGACATACTATGTTCGGGGAATGGGCCACCAGCGTCAGGGCTCAGATTACAGAAACGCTAATAATTTTAATACATACTGTGTGGTTCCGTCATAATCTGTCATAGTCCAAGCTACCGAGAGGAAGCTAAAGTCCTGTCAATACATAGTCCATCGCTCATGTAGGACATCCTCACCCAAGAAGAAAAGAAAACCCTCGATTACCCCAACCCGAGCCATCTGTGACTTCCGTGAAAACCCACTTCGCGCTTTGCTTGTTCGGTGTCAAGACAAGAAGTGCTATACAAATGCTAATAGAGGCAAGAACTAGGATTAGTTAGAATGAAAACAGGTGAAACACACAAAGAAGCAGACGTACTATTTATGGGAGCAAACCAAAGAATAAGTTTGTGTAGGCTCCTGGTTGTGAGCGAACAGATGACTCCCATTACTATCAAGAGTGCGATCGATAGTAGTACCGTTTGAAGAGCCGTACTACATACACCGATGAGCATTCAAAGAAATCCTAAGGGCAAGATAGACTCAACTCACGGCGAGTAAGAGTAATTTTGTCCATCAAAATTGGAAGTCATGCTGGCACATGCAAGAATCATTTGTGAAACAGTATACGCAACACTGGAAACCCCAGCTGTCTGCCCCAAGAAGTTGCACCATCCGACGATCCACGCCCAGATAGGCACATACTCTGGAGGAACGACATGCTTCGTCACGAAGTACATTCCTCCAGCAGTTGGGTAGGCAGATACCAGCTCGGCGACTGTATTCCTGTTAGAAACCTCCCAGGTAGCCTTGATCCAACTCCTTCGGATAGAGTTAATCCGTACTGACCTGAGCTTGCTATACACATTGCCATAAAAGAGCCGACGAACCAACACCAGACGGCTGTAGCGGGACCGCCAGCACTGAGCGGGATGTTGAAGGTTGCAGGGACGGAGCCCAAGACCCCCAGGATGGAGATTGCATACGATACCGTGGACCACTTGGTGAATTCACGGCGAAGCTCCTATAACAACACCTAGTTAGACAGAGCAAAGAGTAGAATAGGAAGTTGAAGAGATGTACTTGGTTGTATCCAATCCGGGCGAGCAGACGCTCATCGTCATCGTGTATTGTAGCCATCCGGATGCTTGATGAATGTCTCAGGGAAGGATCCGCAGCTTTCACTGACTTGACATCCCCACTAGCTATCGGGGGCTTTTCGACATTCTGGGCCTTTGAAGATAAACCTGCAGTGTCCATTTTGTACTTTGTCAATTACTTGATGCTCATCAAACTGAAGAATATGTAAAATACGGAGTGTAAACTGTGGCAGTAAAGCAATTTGTCAATCCCCCGTGCAGCGATGGGGGGTTTTCAGCAAATAATGAGTGGGAGGGCTAACATTAAATACATCAAGCCAGATGAAGGATCTACCAGAACAAAGCTTTTAGTGAAATTTAACTGACAACAGATATTGCTATCGGCACAAAAAGCACCAAATACACGCTCTAGCCACGCTCAGGATGTCGATTGGAACGGTCACCCCGGCGCCTTACAAGGCTGGTGGGGACCATCTAGTCTGATAATATGTAATGGATGGACGGACGGAAAAGCGGGTTGGATGATTGGCATACAGAGGACGGAACACAAGAAATTGTGGCACCTACACTACACCAGAGCAGGAAAACGGTAATCGCTGGCGAGCGAGGAGAATTTCTGGAAGAAAGTTCCAGTCCCGCAGTTGCGGTCAACGTTACGCTGGGAGAGAACCGCGAGGGACGATACTCTGCGGTGCCGACGCGCGAGCCGTCCTAGGAGCCAAAGTCGAAGATCGACCAGGTTAGTGGAACGGGGAACGTGCAACGGCAGTCGTCGTGAAACATAGGCCAGCGCCCAGAGTGGCCTAACCAGAGTGGCCCGTCGGTCCCTCGCCAGACGACAGCGATCCTTGATCTTCCCTGGCTTTCGATATGCACTCACTAGCCAGGACGACCTCGCTCACTCGATAGCACGAGAGCACTAAGTGTATTGCCTACACTTCTCTTAGAGGGCCGAGAGTGACATGCTCCACCGGCAGCAAGTGAAGGCGGAGGGAAAGCTAGGCCAATTAGTCAATCATGTCAATCATGTTAATCATATACGACTGGTCCCACTCGAAACTGCGCACTCAAATTGGAGGTAGTCTCTTCCGCCTCCGCGCTGGCACTGTCATCGTCCGATATTGTTCTTGCTGTTGCGGCTACCCCTCGTTGGCGTTGGACACTGTTCCTAGCGACCAAAATTCGAGAAGAAAAAAAAGACACGACCTAGCCAGCTCTTGCCCTCCACCGACGAGCTAATGCCGTTCGCGACAACTCCAGGCGAGTTGACGATGCATAAAAGTTTCCTGCTATAGTAAGGTTCAAAGCAATTTCTCGGACCGAAGTCAGGAGACCTCGCTATGTGCCATATACGGAGGCCTCCGTCGAGTACAAGCGTCAGGGCATTCATTCTTGACTCAGAAGTTTTTCATGAAGCACGGATTGCAAGGAGTGGAGGGAAGTCCGTCAGCGGCGCTTGCGATGCGGTGAACCAAATGACCTCTTGCAAGTGGGTGACCCGGTGGATGGCATAATGGTGCTACCTCTCTTGCATGGCGGTGTGTAACTGTAATTGACCCTGAATGGCCCTAAATGCCCCCTACCCGCAGACCATCAAGCTTGATTCTGTCAGTATCCTATGCCCACTCGGCGATGATACCCCAGGTCTAGAGGCAGGCAGGATCGCGTCGGCGGGATTTTTTCGTTATCGGTCATGCATATCCCCAGGACGAGACAAATACAGAGGTCGAACCGATTTTTTTTCTATTCGTTTTGGCATTTTTGTTTTTGTGCACTTGTATGTACATTCGAATCGGCTGCCTTATGCCCATGCTGCATATCTCATCGTCTGGACTGGTTCGAAATGTTTTAAATTGCCGCTTATGCAATGCACAATCAAGCTAGACGTAGCCTCTCTTACTTGCACATCCAACTTTCGAAAACTCTAACTTATATCGAGTCCATCGTTTTCATCGCATCACAGCACGTAAGTATATCAGAGTCGCCCTCCAATGCGACCAAGCAGCTTCCGTCCCCCGAACAGGGCTCTTCTTGTCTGGCTTTTTGGTGTCCAATCGCCTCCACTCCCCATCGGCCTGTACAGCCAAAGGGGTGTCCGTGATCTTCGTCAACGGCCGTTCGGCTGAGCAACCAACACCACCCTCTTCTGTTTTCTTGCTGTATTGCTTAGGTCCGGAGACCTGAATTGGCGCGCAAGCCCCACGGCCCCACGGCCCCACGGGTGGCTACCGAGCATCCATGGGGGACGACAAGCCCCTCTCCGCACGGTTCGGTCATTGTGCAGCGTGGTGCCTCCATTTTCTCTTTTAGAATCATTTTGCAAATCTGTATCCATGCTGCAAGACAAGGCCAGCCTGTTCCGTTTCGTTTGCCGCACCACATTCGCGAGATTGCTGGATAAGCAACGAGGCCAATCACGGCGATTGCACCGCGTTTTCGGGCAAGGAATGAAACAAAGAGAGTGGACTATTTCTGTTAGCATTGTTGCTGCAGAATTCTGCATGGCAGATTGATTACGCCACTATCAAGACCTCTTGTTGAACATCCTGATCTGGGAGTAGGTAGAGTGAGTCCCTTGTAAACTTCCTCCAGCACCGCACCTCAGATATTGAGTGATCACTTGTTGTCCTGATCAAGGTAAGTCATCAGAAATAAATAGTTGTGCCTCGGTCTGCTCGTCCGGCTGGTCTGTCTCGCCGGGCTTCATCTCGACGGCATGACTGATACGAGCTCAGCCGAAAGGATGCAAAATTTCCGCCGACGAAGAATTTTATCGTTAGATGCCACAGGCCATCATAGGTTAACCTAAGGGGGCCACGTTGCAGCTCAATTCACCTGTCAGCTCGTCCACGACGAACTCTACAAGCCCACCGAGAATTCCTTATTGGTGCCCCCTCGCCGTAGGCTGGCGAAGCTAAGCACCCGAGGGCTCCTTGGCTTCGCGTCCTTCAGAGAAACAAGGCTCAATGCCTTACTTCAGGAGGGCGGGCAACTAGGGGGAAGAGGCGCCTACGGGCCAGTCGACGGACCAACCCTTTTGTATTCGGAGTGTTCTAGGTGTCTTGCACAGCGACGGTTTGCTCGTGTCTCCTGGCGGAAATCCCGCCCCCGTCTAGTTCTCTCACGTTTGTCTTGTCATGTTTTCGCTGCTGTCGAGCAAAAGCTATCGACGGCCAATTTTCATAGAATAAGAGAAGCATGACCCCCTTCTGGACGGGGTCCAGGCTGCACAGCTAGCGGCCCGCCATGACACGTAGACGCGACCCATTGCCTGACGGGACTAGGAGGGCACATTTGGTAAGCAAGGCAGTAGTTAGGCGGGGGCCTGGACAGAGACAAAGCAGCGAGACTCAGAACCTGAAGAGTTACACGGAGTTTCGAGGCGAGCTCAACCAGGGGCCGGTTGATGGTAGTCCGTGAGGAAGCCAGAAATGCAAGCTCGCTCTTCGGAAGCACGTTCATCAGCAGGTAAAGCAACGAGAGGTCATGAGGCCAAGTACAGGTATGTGTAGGAGACCTATCTCGCATTTTCCCTTAAAGAGCCCACGTCCATTCAATGGTGGTGTCAACGTTTAGGGTTTCCCATACCTAGAAAAGAAAGCACAAATGATCGGCGCGCCTTCTGTCGAACCCGAGGTAGCCCCGTATAGACGCCTATACACTACCATTTGCTCCTATCCAAGCAGACGGACGAACGAGTGGGGAGGATACACGAGTTGGGGGTTCTGGAT
Source organism: Nothomitra cinnamomea (assembly GCA_022345685.2). NCBI lineage: Eukaryota > Fungi > Ascomycota > Geoglossomycetes > Nothomitra > Nothomitra cinnamomea. The sequence continues at coordinate 35,310 of JAJDMX020000052.1, read as the reverse complement.
CGCCGTCAGCGATGCAGTCGCCTGCAAGTCGAATGCAGTAACGGCATAGACATAACTATGCAAGATTCTGCATGTCATTCATTACGCACTGCTGAATGACGTTAACTGGAGGTGAGAATGGAAAACGCCATCATCAATCCAACCATAAGAACACGATAGGCTATCGGGATCTGCATCTCAGTAGCGTGGGTAAACTACGCAGGGGGGCTTATGCTGTATGCGAACCCGGCTTCACAGAGCCGGTCGCGGCTAGACGCTCAGAGAACGATCGATTTCATGGACTTGTTTTTTGGTATTCAATGTTAAGCGTACATTACAAAAGCATAGCAAGGCAGTCATAGTAGGTCATCTGGCAGCTACTCGCCGAGGTGATAGTTACTCTACAATTTGCTGGAACAGCAGACCTCCCCTTTGTGGCCGATCGTCGCGTGTACTGTCGGCTGGTTGTGGGCTTCAGAGACGAGCACCGACCGATTGAAGGCTTGTTCAGACGGAGGCACGTCCAGAGCCGGATTCTTGTCAAAGAAATTAGCAGGCTTCAGGGAAACCTTAACAATTTCGCAAGGCATGACCTGGAAGAAGGGTCAGGCGTAAGCAAGACAAGCCGTAAAGACACAGGAACGTGATATGATCTCTTACTGGGAAGTCTTCAACCCTTGGGATATGGTTTATTCCAAACTGAACCCAAACCACTATGTCGGTGTCCTTAACCTTGTCTTTCCGGTTTGCCCATCCTCTGAGTCCAGCGCCACCACGGGACTGATTTGTGTATTTTCCACCAGCGTAGAGCTCGTCCTCCCTATACTTCGTCACGTAGATTGAGCGGTCGGCGAACTCTGCTCTCTTGTAGTGGTAGCTGTCCTTATCGGCCAAGATCTTTTGGAATGCAGGTGCATGGATCTTGTAGGCGACTGGTTTCCCATTTACTGGATTTCTTACGGCAGCATTCTGGATCTTAAAGGTTCGGTTCTTGTCGTAATCCGTATCGAGTCCACTGGACTCCTCAACCACTGTCTCTTTGACATAATAACCTGTACCATGAGGATTCATAACAGGATCCCGTGGCATAGCATGCGCTTCGTCGTATACAAGTCTATTATCATAGCCATCGAGCGCCGGGTCAACACGCAGGGAGAAGATGTGCTGATGGTGAGTTGCCAAACAACCAGGGTGAACCAAAGTACCCCATGGGACTTCCACGCCTTCGTCAATGGGCTGGGTGCTTAAGATACCAGTTGCTCGGACTTCATATGTGATCTCTCCAGCTTGGCCGAACATGAAAGCGAGAATGTATTCGTAATTCGAGACAGTGATAATGCTTTGTAAGACAAGCTCCCGGTTCCGGACAACGGCAGCGCGTCCAGTGCGGTAGTTAGTGTGTTTCCATCTGTCAGAAGTCAGCGACCAAGGCTGATTAGGGATTCTTAAAACGTTTCGCACCCTATTCCAGCATCCTGTTCATGGATACAGACAACATTCGGATACGGCACAGCTTCGCCCTTACCATTGCTCAAAACAGCGCTCAGATAGTAGATGGATCCTAAACAATCGCATCCGAGTTTAAGATTGTTAGCCATTACTCCAGCGCCAGCGTCGCCGAGATCAAAGGCAGCCTTCTTGTGGTAGGGATGGCGCGGATCTGCGTAAGGGATACTCATATCGGAGAGAGAAAGACGGTAGAACAAGCTGCGGCCATCATACCGCACCTACCAACAAGATGAGAGTGAGTTTGCGATACATGGGGGACCTCTTAAGCTTTAGGAGAACTAACATCGTAGAGGACCATGCCCTCACGTTGGTTAAATCCGACTCGAAAGTTCCATTTCTGCCAGTCGATGATATGCCCCGTTTCGCCAGCTTCTGAGACCTTGAAACTTGCGCCATCTGGCTGAACAACATTCAGAGGCTTCAAGTCTGCCCGCAAATTCTGGGCTTCCAGAATATATTCGTTGTAAGGCCGGACAACATAAGGCTGAATGTCTCTGAGAGTATTGTCTACACCGGTCGGAAGAATGTCAATGCGACAAACTTTTCTCGTCAATATATCAACAACCGGCGAAATGGCTAGAGGGAGAGCGTAATGGTTAGAATCTGGTTCCGAGCCGTCCCTCACATAGAGGAAACATTGGAATTGACGGCGTTCATCATTGATCCCATCCGAACCTATGTCGTTTCAGTAAATTGATATGTGCGCTGAAGGGCTTCCATGATATCTACCATAAATCCAGGGGTCACTGATTACGACAGTGCCTGGTGGCAGTTGGAGCTTTGCGATCAAAGCCTTGACCCCCTCGTCCTCCAGGGCTATCTTCTCGACAAGAACGATCTCATCCCCATCTGACCAACTGTGGAACTCCGAAGCGACTCGAACACTACTCTCAACCCGGCCATTAGAGAGATCAACAACGGCCTCGTGTAGTTTGTCCTATAAATAACGACCCAGGCCATCAGTCGGTAATCCCGGGCAAACGAATAAGGGTTGGTAGGCATTTGCGCAGAGCCCTCCGAAAAAGGTCCAGGTGGAAAATATACGGCAAATTGAGCAGGACTAACCGTGTTTTTGATGTAATAGACGACGAAAGCCTTCCGGACGATACGTGGGAGACGCCCACCCTCGTGCTCAGCGATAAGATAGGGAACCACACTCTTCTTCTCTGGCTCTTGGAGAGTAATTCCCTTGAAAAAGAGTTCGACATTCGAGGGGTACAAGCCTTTGACTAGCTGCGCACTGGTCGTAATTTCTGAGCTGCTCAGCGGCGCGAAAGGGTGCGCCGATACCGACTTTCTCGTGGCGGGAGTCCCGGATACTGATTCGACAGTTGCAGCCATCGTCAAAAGTCTAGAATACGTGGACGTATTTTCTTTGCTTTTCCCTCTCTCTAACTTTTCTGCGTTACCGGGCTCTTCTCAAATATGACCGTTGAAAGCTTCTTCAACTATAATGGGCCTGTCCCACAGGTTCCTTTCAACTGCAGTGGATGTCAAAGAACGTTACGAGAACCGCTGCACGCAAGTGACAATCGATCTGGGTGGCCCTCTCTAATATCGCTAAGTGCAGATCCTGTTCCTGAGTGGGGTGGGTCGTACTTCCTGACTGGGTGCTAGACCACATGGTCGCGATTGCACGATACCCCACTGTACATACACAACAACTTCTGTGATGGTGAGGAGTCCACTAAACTTCAATAGGGTGTTCGATGCGAGATATCCGGCACGACGGCGGAACAATTGATAGGGCTTATCGATAAAGAGCCGTTAGCCTGCATATTTTCTTGGGCGCCACACGGACCAATTCCGCCCTTCCCAGATTGGATGATCCAAGTATGGCACTTTCTTTAGGTAATTGCAATTCCCTAATGCCTAGAGAAAGAAGAGACGATGATACAAGCTAGTTGCCGTGAGATACGTCGGAAGAAGCTCAGGCTTGAGAATACGAAATCGACGATTGGCTCGTTCCGAGACTCTGCACTGTCGGCTGCTAGCGCCGGAAAGCGTCTGTCCTGTAAGGCACCTCAGCGATTATTCCAACACATGCTTTCTAACCAGGAGACACTGTATCTGGAATGAGACAGGCAAGCATCGATCTCCAAGAGACCCCCGTTAAGATGTCACCATGCCGGTGATGAGATGTGAAAATCCTTATCGTAGCAATCGAGTGGAGGGCCATTGGCATAGTGCAGTATCATTGGAGAAAAGCATAGGCGGCATATTACTCCTGACCTATTCAGTCTTACTCTATCGCCATTGTCTTCTCATACCCTTCTATACATCTGCATGGGCCTAGGCGGGTATGTAACACTCAGGGCGCCGTATAGCTTTATTCTCTTTGGTTCTCTGGCGGCAATTCACGAGTCGTGTGTGCATGAAAAGCCCGGTTATTCATTAGGTACAGGAAATCACGAACGTTTGGAACTCTCGAAGAAATATGTGCTTCGGATTGTAGCTTAATATACCACCACATATGACACCCGACCAGGGTATCCAATTCCCAACTCGTACAACCAGCAATAACACATAAGAATTCCCAAACCATATCGCTCCGGCCGCCCTAAGTCCTCCAGCCACCAGTCGAACCTGAAATCCAATAATTGCGAGAATATTTGCTGAGTACTCAGATTTTATAACCTAGCCGAATCCGAGGTAGTAACAACTTCGAATAGACTTGGGATAAGATACATCCGAAAGAAAAACTTAGGAAGTTCGCGATTTCCGCGCCTCTGGCTGCTGCGCTTGCTGGTTCCAAAGTCGGGATTCGTAACCCGGCCAGGTGGACAGATTCCACACCTTCACGAGTATGCTGTCAAATCCAATCATATATTAGTCTCATATCCTATCATTCGAAGCAAGGAGCGTTCACAAGGAGCATCACAAACCCCTGGGTCTTATCCACATATTTCTCGGTCTTTAGCTCCTTTACGCCGACCTTCAACCCATCCTTTGTGAACACCACGTTCTTCGTTTCGAGCTTCTTTCCTGCGTTGTCGGCGATCTGGCTAGCGGTCTTGGCCACTTGCAATCCGATAAAGACAAGAAGGCCGACGATGGTGAAGAAGACGATAAGAGGGGCGACCTTGGCAAGCGTGGAGGGAGGTGGTGGTGGCGTGGCGGGTTTCGAAGATCTCCAACCCATTATTCCGCTGCCCGTTTGTTTTACTAGTTTGTACTGTTTGTAGGGTTGGCTTAGTACTTTCTGGGCGAGATGGGATGTATGAAAGGGAGATGGAAATATCGAATGCTTATCCCGTATTTTCGTGGGGCTGAGAACGGTGGGTGGTTCGAGTCGCGATTACAACGCGCCAGCAGCTGAGCTGAAACCGCCGAGCAATTTTGTTGCGGGGATGTCAAAATTGAGGGACTGCAGCGAGGCGCAGAACATCCCATCAGGCAAGTGTGGTTTCAGGTGGCACAGCCTCCTCAGAATAAAGGATTACTCAGCTCTCATGAAGTTTTGGAAAAAATACTCCGTGCCTCTGAAGTACTCCGTATTGTTATTATCGCCACATGAAGATTGCGGCCTCCTAGCTTTGATCGCTTTGATGGAGAAAGCCTCTGATTGGCCCTCTCCAATAATCGGGGGTTGAGCGTAGCCCCCGAATAGGATATTTACAGTCATTGAAGGATGGAGGGAACACTAGAGAAATGTTTATCAGAACGTTAGATCATACAGGAAGCTCCTCAGCCTTGCGCAAAGCCTGCTTTAATTTATTCTATTCTCATTGGGAGTTCTCCATAGCCTAGAGCCGTATTTCGACGTGGTACACATCTATCACAAGATACAATCTTGAGACTCCGAGCCACGAAATGTCGAAAACACCGTTTTGGAACCTTGTAGAAAGGAAAATTGATGACCGTACGGATTCCTGCGCCAGAAAATATGCCATGACCATTTAAACACAGATTCTTCTACCAGGTGTTACCGCACCCGGTTAGATGTGTTCGTGAATCCCCTTTGGATAGTCCCCTTCACTCGCTCTCCTCTTCTCCCTCACTTTCACTACCCTCTTCTGCATTCTCGAGCCAATCCACAAAGGTTTTTGTCGGCGCCTTTACCCTATCCAGTTCCCCGCCGTCGCTGGCTTTCTCGTCTCGCCACCACTGAAGTATTCCGTCCTCTTCCACTAGGTCCAATTCATACATCTCCTTCACTGTGAACAAGAGAATACTCTCACCCTTCCCGCGGTGAACGAGGTCCCTATGCATTATCAACAGAAGATCTACCTGATCGTCCTTCGTATCTTTGTCGTAATCTGAAAGAGACCGCTTAATCAAGTCTTTGTATTTTGCGAGTACCTCTGAAACGGCCTGGCTTGGGCCCTTGGATTGGGTGTCAATAAGCTGCTGCACTCGCTTCATGAAGGCAACTGCGACAGCATGGCGTACTTGGTGATCAGAAGCATTGTTGCTCATGCGCAGTCCCATAAGCTCTAGCTGAATAACATCAGCATCGTCACCACGCTGAAGCGAGTCAAATACACTAGACGCGGCGTCGTGATGAAAGTCGTTGTCGTCCTGCCCATCCTCAGAAAAGCTGGTAGTAAAGCTCCCAGAGGAAGAGTGGCGATGGGGTTGTATGTCCCCCTCCGAAACTTCAGATGACAAAGTAGAGATAGACGAGGAGGAATGGTAGAGGTCCGAAAGATTGTAGACTGAAGCCTAGTTAGCGGTTTAGAGTGGTCCTGTGGATTCAACATACACTTACGAGAATTTGGTGACGCAGACGGTACGATATCGTCATCTTCATCTTCATCGTTCGACTCCTCAAACTCGTAACCATCCCCTCCCTTCCCGACCACTTCCTCTGAGGACGTCACATTCTCCCGTCTACCCCTCACCTTTGTAAGCCTCGATGTTCCAGATACCGTAACTCCTTGTGCCAGTCGAACACCGTACGATATCAACGCGCCCGGTTGAATATTGCAGTTCTGTCCGATGACAGCCGCATTGGCGATCATCGCATGTCGTATTTCGCATCCATCTCCGATAACTGTGTCATCCCAGACATGGCTTCCGCTTATCCGGACATTCTTCCCAATCTGACACCTAGACCCAATGATACAATTCTCGATCACAGAAGCGTCGCCAACACTTGTATTGGTTCCAATGACAGTTTCAGACTTGATGATGCTAGACCGAGTCAGAATAACGCCGTCTTCCTTGTAAACATCTCCGCGCTCGCGGCGATAAGTTTGGCCAACAAGGAGGTTACTGTCTGGACATAGTGGATAAGCCCAACGTTGCACAATGTCTCTGCTGACTGCTTGATATGCTTGTAGATTCCGTACTCTGCCCGCATAACTATCATTGATTATATGTGTGTGGATTGTCTTGCCGTTGAGCTCGTAATCTTTGAGCACACCGTAGAGAAAGTGTCTCCGTGGCGTCTCGTAGTCGAAACTGTCCGTCCATAGGGCCAGAACATCGGGAGTACAAATGTCGATATAGCAGTCGATAAGATCAGTACGGAGTACACCCGATGGGTATTCTTGCATAACATCCGAATCAATATCGGCAACATTCCTCTCATCTCTCGAGGAAGATTCTTGGTAGTACAAGCATCTGTCCTTTGCTGGATCAATTACAAAGGATGAACATGATCCATGCGACTTCGTTCGGTGTTTAGAACCTGCTTCTCGCAAGACCATTGTCATAATGGCATTGTTGTCCAGGGCTCTCCTTGCTCGGTGCTTGGCCAGCGCTCCCTTCAGCGGCAAATTACTAACCACATCTCCAGATACAACAATAAAGTCCCCAGTGATGAGATGACGACTGTCCAGGTCTCGCATCGCATCTCCTACTGAGCGCGATGTTGATTTGATAATTTCTAGGGTCTTGAAAGGAGATGATTGGAGGCTCCATTTCGACTTCCTAGTTGATGTGAGCAATTCATTGTTTATTTAATGTGATGTTCAGTACACACCGGATGTATTCCTCCACCAGATCTGTATGCGCTCCGCAGTAAACAAATATATCTTCCACTCCAGCATTGGCTAGAAAATCGAAAGTGTACTCAATTAGGGGCGTATTTGCCAAGGGTAATAGACACTGGGTTGTTGTAAGCTTTCACCTACCAATGATCAGTCAGTATTCCATATCACTTACTCGGGGACGTTCAAGTGTAAACGGACTGAATCGTGTCTCATAGGAATCCGCAAGTATCTAATATGATTAGTCATTTTCAGCCGATCTGCGCCTGAATATGCTTACCACAGCTTGCAACGAGTCTACTCGCTCATCCTCGCCCTTCTTGCCCGCAGAGGTCTGTGCTCTCTGGGACTTGCGACTCATGCTGGTTACAACTTTCGTGGGGTTAGGTTTGTGCTCTGAAAGGAGGTTCAACACGCTTAAACTGACTACACCGGGGTTAATTAAATCAGTGCTCGCCTAAATCACGTGTGTGCGAGCTTTCGAGTTTGTTTTCTTCGAAACCAGTTTAACATTGATTGGGACAAAAATGCGTACAGCAAAAAGGACTTAGTTCTGTTCACTAGGCGTAGTTGCTCACTATCTGCATACAATGGATAATTCCGCCCGTAACCGCGTTAACACTCCAACTCCACTAAAAATATTACGTATTCCGCCAACTGCTCTGAAAAACTGCATTTGATAGTCCGCACAGAGCTTAGAAGATTGTCAGCTAGAGAGAACAAGACTGTCTTGGTTCTCCTGTCTAGTTCTTTTATAGATTGCGGCGAAAAGCGGTCCGGCTGTACCTCGTACGATTTTCATAAAAAGGATCGTTGCCTGGTCCTTACTAGTTACATACACATGGCATAGCATAGCCCAGACTTTTGACAAAAATTAGTCACCGAGCCTTGAGGCGCAAGCCTCGTGAAACCCACCTCTGGCCAACCACTAAGGAGAGCTGCAAGATTTCAGCTGCAAGCGTTCCTCAAACAAGCAACTCAACAAAGAGAGGACAACTGCATCAGCCTTGCGGTCGCTGGTACAGTATTTCTGCGCTTTGATATCTGTTCGACATCACGTGGAGTGAACGGACAGTGACAGCCACTTACCCTGGGCGATTTGGCAACGCCTACATAAACCCCCGGCTCAGGATTACTGAGTACAGCGCACTGCGTAGACGCCAACCGAGCGAAGGCCTGGGAAATACTGGCGCCTTGTCACCTGCGTATTGCCACTAGCCGTCCCACCATTTCCAACGCCTGTTGTGTAGTCATACTCCTGTTCAGCTACACTACCTGCAGGGCCGCCTTACCTTAGCCTTTGCTTTTCTCGAGCACAGTCACCACTTTCCATCCACAAACACGTCTTCCGTCAGAGCTTTGTGACTACGCCTCGTCAACCTCAGACAAAACCAGCCAACTGCCCCGACCCTCCACACTCATCACGTTTCCCACAACGAGGAAGAGGAAGGCGGGCGAGGCATCTCAAGCTTCTGAGCACCCAAGCAAGCGAGCCGCTATTAACTCCCCGGCGACACCAGTTACAACCACCACCAGTATGGATTCCGAAGATGAGTTTATCTCAGGCATGTCCACCGATGAGGAAATGGAGGATGACATGGAAGACAGCCTGGGAGAAGGTACGTGTATAGCAGAGACTCCTTGAAAGTGGTGATCTCTATCGAGACAGATGCTAAAGTTCTTGAACCCTACAGACTTTGAAGATGAGGAAGATGACGCGGGTATCGACTTCGGCTCCCAGGACAAGGATGCCAAAAAACAAAGAGGCCCGCACGAGGTTGAGTTCAGAGTTATTGGGCCACCTGAAATCCAAGCCGCCCAGGACAAGCAGATCGAGGAAGTTGCGCTCATCCTTGGGCTACCGACCGAATCCTGTGCCATATTGCTGCGATACTTTCGCTGGAACAAGGACCGGCTTATCGAGTCTTATATGGATCGGCCAGAACAGGTACTCGAGAATGCGGGGATCGGGCCAAGCTCTGAAGGACTCCGTAAGACTCAGATAATAAAGGGGTTTGTATGCGATATCTGCTGTGAGGATGAGCCTGGTTTGGAGACCTACGCAATGAAGTGTGGCCACCGATTCTGCGTGGACTGTTACCGTCAATACCTCGTCCACAAGATTAAGGATGAGGGCGAAGCGGCGCGGATTCAATGTCCTAAGGAGGGATGCAGCCGAATTGTCGATTCGAAATCATTAGATCTTCTTGTCACTGAAGACCTACACGACCGGTGAGATCGCAGGCATTCATTTTTTTTCTCGAGAAAATAGCTAACTAATGGACAGATATCATGTTCTGCTCACTCGGACCTATGTCGACGACAAAGAGAACCTAAAATGGTGCCCTGCTCCCAGCTGCGAATATGCCGTCGAGTGTGGGATCAAAAAGCGGCAGCTCAACCAGATTGTCCCATCAGTTCAGTGCTTGTGCTCGCACAACTTCTGTTTTGGATGTGCACTGAATGAGCATCAGCCAACGCCCTGCTTCCTAGTCAAAAAGTGGTTGAAAAAATGCGAAGATGACTCAGAAACTGCGAATTGGATTTCTGCAAACACCAAGGAGTGTCCCAAATGTGTATCCACTATCGAAAAAAACGGAGGTTGCAACCACATGACCTGGTAAGCACCACTTCCACAAGTTCGGGACCTGACTAACTCCATCCAGCCGAAAATGCAAACACGAATTTTGCTGGATCTGCATGGGCCCTTGGTCAGAACACGGAACAAGCTGGTACAACTGCAATAGGTTCGAGGAGAAGAGCGGATCAGAAGCACGTGATGCCCAGGCGAAGTCTCGTCAATCGCTGGAACGTTACCTCCACTACTACAATCGATATGCGAATCATGAGCAATCCGCCAAACTAGACAAAGACCTCTATCTCAAAACGGAGAAGAAAATGACCAACCTTCAAACCATGTCTGGGATGTCCTGGATCGAGGTTCAGTTTCTCGAGCAAGCATCCCAGACCCTGCAACAGTGCCGCCAGACTCTTAAGTGGACGTACGCTTTTGCGTTTTACCTCCAGCGCAACAACTTGGCGCACATCTTTGAAGACAATCAGAAAGACCTCGAGATGGCTGTCGAAAACCTCAGCGAGATGTTTGAGAAGCCAACGCCTGAACTCTCTGGACTGAAGGTGGACATGATGGATAAGACAGCTTATTGTAACAAGCGGCGCATCATACTACTATCTGATACTGCCGAGAATCTTAGGAATGGTAAGCTTCTTTTAAACACGGTTTTGTTGACTATTGCTGACCATCCTAGGCGTGTGGAAGTTCACCGTTGACCTGGAATGAGAGCTACCCCGGGGCTTAGATTAGCGTCAATGACTGAAGATTACACAATTACAACTAGTGGTATATTTTAGCCTCTACCACGGGAAGATTCAACAAGCCATATCTTAAGCCGTTTTGTGTTTTTATCTTGTTTCTCGAGCACAGGAGTGGAAGTTTGATAACGGGGTCGTGAAAGTGCGAATTGTCTTGTTACATAGGGCTGGCGTGTGTTTCCGGACTCGTGAATACTCAACTTGAAACGGTCAGCGTGGGCGTTTTGTGCCTGCATTTCCAGCCTATTCGGTTCACGTCACAGGGCAAATAGATGGTCTCGAGAATGAATGACTTACAAAGCATCAATTTCTATCTAGTTTCTATGAATTGCTCTCGTGACTTCCGCACTACCACCAAAATTGAAAGGATTTCAGAGCGAGTCTAACCCCAGCGCCGTGAGTGTTTTGGATAGGCTAGTCAAGGATGCCGTATAGACACCAAGAGCCCTCCTGCGCGGCCCGTATATACAGAGCGGACTCTTGGGCACTTTTAGCGACATTCCAAAGTTACTCGGAGCTTCTTTAGAGCGCTTCATATAGTCCGGGCGTCGTCCAGAGTGCTCCACGGTTGGATGCATGGGCTTATCGGAACCGGTACCAGTTATACTTCACGATCAAGGCTGACCTCGGTAGTTAATCCTGATTCGTTCTATATCTGAGCACGTGGTCGTTGTGAAAGAAGGGAAAACAATGGCTCTAGTGAGAAAGTGAAAAATCGCCACCCAGAAATGTTTCCTAAAATTCGCAAAAAAATTTCACAATGGAAAAATTGGCAATATGTTCTTCAGGGAGTCTTTTAGGTAGGGTGTTACGCGTGGGGCAGATCTACACTGAGTACCTCGTGCTAAGTGCATACTACCTAAACGAAATGAGCAAGCTATTACCGAGAACGCGTCCTCCAAAGACGTCTAATTCCAGCAAGCAACAACATACAAATACCCAACAGCTTAGCTCTCTGCCCACTTAGTGCGACTTACTCCTACAAGCACTTACTTCCTCTAGTCAAAAAAGCCCAATCGTCCAACTTCTAGCCTCCCATACTGCACTTATCGACAGCTATCGCGCGTGCGACGCGTGAAAGTGCGGAATCGGTGCTGCATTTGTTGAATCTAGAAGGATGTCAAAGGAACCCCAGCCACAGATTGTGGAGCGCTCGACTGCCCTACGACAAGAACTCAAGGCATGGGAAAAGGCATTCGCTGCTGCGAATAATGGAAGAAAAGCCAGTCGGGACGATATCAAGAATGACCGTGCTATTGGTAGGAGAATCATTACGAGTATGACGTCTAGCGACAGTTTGCAATTGCTGACAATTTGAACATGCAGCTTCCAAATACAAAGAATACAACAAACTTCGGGATCGACTCTCTGGCAAAACTGATCCCCCACCAGAATCCGTTCCATCAACCACCTACAAAAAAAGGAAGGTACCCGGCCATGAGGACCCTCAAACGCCCCGCCGCAAAGTCCTTTCCACGCCCCCTCGTGACCTTCATCCTGCAGATCTTGACCCGTACGACTCCCCGCTCTCCGTGCGGAAATGGGTCTTCTATAAGGAGCCCGTTACATTTATTGGCCCGACGCCTCAGAAGAATGGAATTGTGCTTGGTCTGTTTGATCTTCTGGAGGAAGAGATGGCAAACTCGCCTTCGAAGAGGCAGAGGGGGAGTCCCGTTCGTCACATCAGCTCGAACGTGTTAATGACTCCGCGAAAAGGTGGGGCCAGCGTACTTGGCACCCCGCCTGCAAGAACACCTGCTTCCTCCAGCAAGCGCCGCCTTTTTGATGCATTTACAACACCATTGAAACAGACATTGGTAGACACCAATCACAGTGGTTCCTCGTCGAGGTCGCACTTCTCGACTCCTGCGTTCCTGCGGCGCGATAAGCAGGGCCCACCCCCTATACTATCTATTGGCGAAGATGGGGAGCCCATATTTGCTACACCTGTCATCCGAATGCCACCTAAGCCGCTATTCAAGGGACTGAGCACCATGATCGCTGATCTGCGTAAAATAGAAGAAGAAGCATTGGATGATGAGATAGATATTTTAAACGAGCTAGACAGAGGGGCCTCTGGAGGCGAAGGGAAACCGGCCGCATTCGAGACGAAGACTTCTTCTAAGGGTTTAGCGAAAGACAGCCAACCCCTTTTCGATGACGAAGGGTTTTTTAGAGAAAGCAAGGTTGGAGAAAGCGATAAGGAGGGTGAGGATGAAAAGCCCCAGTTAGGCAGAGATGGAAACCCTTTGAAGGTGTGGAAGAAGAGGGGACAGAAACGGACCACCCGGATGTTCACGCTACGTCCGTCGCGTGTGAAACCGAAGCATACGTCAGAGAAAGTTGTCAATGAAAGCGACAGCGCAGGCGAACTAGAGAAGGAGCAACCTATATCTTCTACTCCATCAAAACGCACTCGAGATGGTGTTGAGGATAGCCATAGGAGTAACGTGGAAGGCTCAGATTTCGAAGAGGGCAGCCGGGACAGGACGCCCAAGAAGAGGCGCAAAGTCAACTATCCCACCAGCAGCAAGCCTGATGAAAAGAAACTTCAGATAACGGAATCAACTCCCGCAGAAAAGGAGAACTTGATCAAGAAAACGGTGAAGAAGATAAGCTCTCAAGCCAATGCCAATTACCGCCGTCTAAAGCTTAGAAATAAGAACTCGAAGGGCGCAGGAGGTGGCGGTGGGAGATTTGGAAGGAAACGCCGCTAAGTTCTTAAATGTTTAGCTAATGACCTAGATTCTACATATATGTCGAGGAGAGTCATGAGGGGCAGATTAAGGGCTTGGAAGAAGCACTGAACGAAGAGTAGTAGGCCTGCCATTTAATTCGATTATTGTTAGGCTTTCCTTCCTGAGAAGGGACATGACGGGATAATTTTACATTTAAGCATCGCAAGGCGCTAGAGGGGAGTGTCGTTATCTTACTCAGGCAAGAAGCAAGAGCTGCACTGCATCAAAGGAGCAGGGGCTAAAAAATTCATTAGGAATAGAATGGAGAAATACTAGAAATATTTCCGGCGCCCGCCGATCGTTCTCCACTATGAAATGCGGAAAGTAGCAAGCGGCTCTGGTGCGGTCTCAGCCACTTAGTTGGAACTAGTACATAAAAGTGGGTGCTAAAGATATCCTCCTTTGTAGTTACATGATGACAGAGAGTGCTCCGTGGCGTGTGTACTTGGACGCGGTGTACATGGATATAGCCATGATACGTGGATATGACTAGGCTGTCCTTCAAGACCCACAACAGCAATATCATCATTTGTAATTTCTGTAGATACATACTAGATCAACTCAGAAGCACCCTAATCTCTGCCTCTGTCCTCGGGAATAGGCTCTTTAGCCCAGTTCCTGCCTCCTCGCCCTCGTCCTCGTCCTCATCTTCCTCTAGCGCTTCATCAACAGCTATAATCTTCCTTTCCACAAACCCAAAGTCCTCGCAGAACCTCCCTGCCGCCTCCTCTGTCACCCGTCGCACCATCTCCTTATCTCCCAGCGGCGCCAATTTCTCCACTGCATCCATTAGTGCGGACGGGAGGAAGTCGTCGAGCGTCTCACTTGTGGCTTTGAGGGCAGCAGGTTGGAACGGAGGGAGGGTCGGGATCAGCGACACGTCTTCCTCAGATATTGAAGCGAGGGCCTCAATCAATACATGTAGGCCGGACGCATGTAAAAAGAACGTGTGCTGGTGGTCGACAAGTTTCCTCTGTTGTTTCGCGATTGCGTCATCGATGTCGGAGACCTTCTCTACAGTGAAAGAGGAGAACAGCAGCAAGGAGCGCTTGGCGGTGAGGAGGACATTCAGGACGAAGATCGTCCGTCTAGTTCCGGGGAGGCCTTTCGCGAGAGTATCACAGGCTTCGAGATAGGGGTCCAGTGCTGAGGCCATGACGGGCTGGAAGACCTTTCCGCGGGTCGGTGCAGGGGTGAGGGACGTTTCAAAGGTTTTCATTAGAGTGGTGAGTTGTTCCAGGGCTTCAGTAAGAAATTCCGGAGGTTTCAGGTCTTGCGGGGCACTCGAGAGGTCGTTTTGTACAGACAGAACATGGTCTCTTAATGTAGCGCGGAATTGCCTTAAGGCGGACTCCTCCAACTCGGCCAATGTTAATAGTAAGCTTGAGTCTTCCCCTAATAGTCTGCTGAAGGTTACTCGGTAAAAGCCGATCAGATTCGCGATCCGGTAGGCCAAGGTCGATTCCTCATGTCCCTGAATGACTTGTTCTACGCGCTGTCTCAAAACCCTAGCTACACCAGCTAGATCCCGGCTGACGAGTCCATCCAGCGCCTTGCGCCCATCGAAAACTTCGGTTTCCTCGCCTTCTAGTCTTGCCCATGGTTCACTGTCGATTCCAGCTTGTATGCCCTTCGCAATCTCGTCACCATCCGAGATAAAGAGGACCTCCAAAGCTTCCCTCTCTGAGACAGTGGTAGAGTGAGTCCAGGCGAGCATATCACCGATATAACGGAGGGGATCGTGAGCAAAGAGTTCGATAGGCTTCGCGGAAGTTTGCTCCACGCCATTAAAAGAGCCGATCAGAGCGGCCTGAAATGAATCTGAAAGAATATGTTCCCTGGTTTCTGCAAAGAAATCCAGACAGCTTTGAAAGAGCGTTGGTCTCTCCGCTAGAACTCGCAGAGCGCGACGGACTGCTGAGCTGATCTGTGGATTCTCAAGGTTCAATGTCTTGAACTCCCTTTGAATCCACCTATACAGTTTCTGGAAGGCAGAATTGAGACTCCTTGAGCTCTGGTCCATTATTTCAAGGCCTAGTCTCTGGTCCTCGAACCCCAATAGAATCCGGCAATCTCGGTGTATCTTCTTGACCTTCGTCAAGGCGACAAAAAACCGATCATTAACAGGTTCTGCAGATGACGTGAGGGCTAGAAGATCTTCTTCGGGAACTGTGAAGTGTTTATTAAATGCCTGAAGCAATCGCTGCTTAGTCTCAACCTGCTGCTTTTGCCTGAGTAAAGACGATGCCTCGTCCAGCATAGGTGCAGCTTCTTTATGGGCAGCGGAGACATGCGCCTTTATTTCCTTGCAGCATCTATTTAGACTTGCTACCACATCACCAATCCTTCGAACTTGCTGTTCTTAGCGGTCAGTATATACTCCAGACTCATCAGCAATGTCTGAAAGCCTTGACGGACAAACCTCCGCAATCTGACCAAACTCTCTAATAACCTCTCCATTGCAACCTATAACCTCTTTCTGCATGTCCAGTCTCAACTGACGCCTCGTTTCTGGTGTGTTCTCGATCCCTCTCTCATCCAAGGCCTCGAGAGCATCGCGAATTTCAAGGTCAGCATACGAGGCCGACAAGACGCTCGTTATTTTACTTGAAAGAGCGCTGGAGCGAGGAACTGAGGCCATAGAAGTGGAGGCACCCTCTGAGCTACCGATGGATGACCCAGTTGGTCTTTCGTGTGTGTAGCTACTAGCCATTCTTCCGAACAAACATTGTTTCTGGTCCTTTGGGCTCAAGTTCGATAAATATGTGCCGGGTAAGCTACCGTTGGTCTGCGGTTGTGCATCAGGCGCCCCTCCAAGATTGCTCTCCGAGACACTACACCCTCGGAGCTCCGTGAGTGACTCGACGTTAGGATATGAGCACGTCCATAGTAATGTTCCTTTTATTCACTGATGATCAGCCGGGAGCCCGCGAGTGCTTTTGACTGCGTTTTCAGACCTGCATCCAGCCATTGTTGCTGGATTTAACGGCAAATTCCGTATCAAACGGGCACCTACGACGAGACACATTCACTTACGTCTCCTTCTCATTCTGATCTAATATGAGTACGATGGCATCCAACCTGCTTTCCAGGTTCTTACCTCCAGCAGCAGCTTCGCCGTCTATCTACGAGACTCTACGGCAACACGATGAGATGTCTGAATCGACGGACATCGAAGAACGCGCAGCAATGGCATTTGACGAAGAAGGGTTAGAAGGTTTCGAGGACTACGAGCTTGATGATGCCACGGATGCTCATGATATTGAAGCACCAGAGAATGCCGCTTTCTTAAGCAAGACCAGCCCACAGCAGCAACAAAAAGAGAAAAACTATCTTGGAAGACGGTCAGAGATAAGTGTGAGTCGACCGAGATGGCTTGCAAGTCCGCCTCAGTTACGTGAAGCGGACGAAGAAGACGACGAAGTTCCAGCATCCCTACTGATCGAGGGTAGGGAGGATGCGACAACTGCAATGGCTGGCGGCGATCGTCGTCCCCGAAGGACTGGAAGCCCATTAAATCTTCCACCAGTCCCCGGCCCGGTCACAAGAGAAGCTAGGGCGCAGTGGGAGGCTACTCAGGCACAACAACGACTGTACGGAGACCAGAGGAGTCAAGAGGTTCGAACAAGGCATACCCCAAAAAGTGTTGCAGGCCTCGCAGCCATAGATCCAAAGGTTCGGGCAATGTGGCGTTGGGCGAATGTGGAAAACTTGGATAATTTTTTGAAAGAGGTATACGATTATTATCTAGGGCACGGAATATGGTGCATCTTGCTCTACAGGACATTGAACCTTCTGTAGGTTTCTGGATTACGCTCAGAATTTCAAGTCTGCTGATGATAGTCGCAGGACTTCCGCCTTCGTGGTTGGCTTCACCACCTTTCTATCCATGTGTATCAACTATAAGGAGGTCCGTGGCAAAGACAAATTGGAAGACATCCTTATACCCCAATGTACAAAGAGGTATTACGCACAATTATTCTCTATATTCATTCGATAAAATGCTAATGAATATAAGGATGTCCGGGACCGCAAATTTCCTGCTGTGGCTGTTCACGTTCTTCTGGATTGCGAAGTTCTTTCAGTATCTTCTTGACACCCGCCGACTCCGTAACCTGCATGACTTCTACCTATACCTCTTAGAAATACCAGATACAGATCTACAAACGATAACCTGGCAGGATGTGGTTGCAAGACTCATGACCCTCCGAGACTCGAACCCCGTGACTGCAGCTGGACTTGGAGCGAGACATCGAAAATTCTTAGGAAGTCAATCAAAGCAGCGTATGGATGCGCACGATATCGCCAATCGGCTAATGAGAAAAGAAAACTACCTGATCGCGCTTTTCAATAAAGACATCCTAGACCTGACCCTTCCTATGCCATTGCTACGAAATAGGCAGTGGTTCTCCAAGACGCTTGAGCTGAACTTGATGTTTTGTGTTATTGACTACGTCTTTAACGACCAAGGACAAATCCGACCACTCTTCCTCAGGGATACTCATCGGCGTGCACTTAGTGAGGGTCTACGTCGTCGATTTTTAGTTGCAGGGTTTCTAAATGTTATCTGTGCCCCTTTTATAGTCACATACTTCTTGGTACTTTACTTCTTCCGATACTTCAACGTAATTACTCCTTTAATCCCAAATCGTCACCAGCACTTGGCAGAGAGACCTAACTCCGAACAGGAATACCAACGGAATCCCTCCCAGATCGGCTCTCGTCAATATACCCCGTTCGCCGAGTGGAAATTCCGGGAGTTCAACGAACTCTGGCACCTCTTCCAGAGGCGAATTAACATGTCCTATCCCTTCGCATCTCGATACGTCGACCAGTTCCCAAAGGACAAAACGATACAAGTAGGACGTTTTGTTGCATTCGTCGCTGGGGCTTTGGCGTCCATCCTTGCGCTTGCCTCTGTCATTGACCCAGAGCTCTTTCTTGGCTTTGAGATCACCAAGGATCGAACCGTCCTCTTCTATCTCGGGGTATTCGGAACTATATGGGCGGTTGCGCGTGGCGTTGTCCCGGAGGAAACACTGGTTTATGACCCGGAATATGCGCTAAACAACGTAATTGAGTTTACTCATTATCTACCTGAGCAGTGGCGTGGCCGATTACACAGCGACGATGTCCGGAAAGAATTTTCCCTGCTCTATCAGATGAAAGTTGTCATTTTTCTGGAGGAGATGCTCAGCATCATTTTCACACCGTTCGTTCTTTGGTTTAGCTTGCCCAAATGCAGCGACCGGGTCGTTGATTTCTTCAGAGAGTTCACTGTGCATGTGGATGGACTGGGATATGTGTGCTCATTCGCCGTCTTCGATTTCAAAAAAGGGGGAAACAATGTTGCACAGCAGCGGCAGCATGAGGATGGGGGCCGTGGGCTCAGGGATGACTTCTTCTCAACCAAAGACGGTAAAATGTTGGCATCCTATTATGGATTCTTGGACAACTATGCGGCAAATCCCCGTGCGGCCGGGGCGCCGCCCTTATACCCAAACAACAAAAGACAATTCCACCCTCCACCCACATTCCCCGGTCTCATGTCACCCTCCTTAGTCGCCGAAATGAATGGCCCCGGCAGTGGTAGGCAAGAGCGGTGGAACCGACAGGATCGTGTGGGGTCATCCGGTACCAGACCTGTCCCACCCATGCCAGCAGGCCATTCCGTTCACTTACGAACCCCGCGTTTCCCCGGCAATGGCCTTGTCGGTAGCCACATGTCACCCATGCCCTCCATGCTGCTTGATCCACATCACCAACCCTCGGCAACAGGCTTCAGAAATGCCGGTCCTCGCCACACACCGCGGCAACATCGTTTACCGCGAGAAGAGACGATTGAAGATGAACAAGAAGATATGCCCACCTCGGCGGCGCCGGTGGCTGGGCACCGTGCAGTTCGTACTGCTTCCAGTGGGTCTGCAGGCATAGGTGAGGAAAGTAACCTTGGCGAGTCTTTCATGACGACTCGCGCTGCGACTAGGGAGGATGAGACGGACGAGGACGAGGGCCTTGATGGGGCGGCAGTAGCTGAGAAGGGTGCTGGCGTCTTGGGCTTACTCTATCAGTTTCAGCGCGCACAGACGGAGGGCCGGGGCGGGGGTGTCAACATTTAAGGATTTTATCAGCGTATGTATATCCAAGCATGGTTTGGTCCTATCTGGCATTTTAGATGAAGCATTTTCAATGGGAGATCATACGGGCGTTCGAAGTCGAAGAGGCAAGCAGTCATTTTAGCTTTGCCTCGCTGGTGGGTTTCCGCTTTACTTTGCACTCATTTGCAAGCCATCGCTGCGATGTCACCAGAGTACAGATAGAAACACCACAAGAAATACAAATATTACAAGATCCTGTAATATAAAAACGAAAGGTCCCGGGCGCACAATACATAAGGCAAACCCCCAAATCAAGATTAGCCCCCGCAAGTTAAGCAGTCCTATGAACAACCCACGGTCCCGAACGCATGAACGCACGGGAGCCTTCCATACCAAAAAACCCAAGCGGGTTCACTCATGAACAAGCCTTTTAGATCAGAACATTTAAACTGGAAGCCCCTGGGAAAACTTTCCGTAAAGTCAAGTTCCAGCGAATAATGCAATCGTGATTCTTAGAACCCAAGCTAAGCTGAGCTTCAGGTGATGGTGCATATGGTGGCGATAAAAGACCATGGTTCAGATATTCCCATTTAAATTCATTTATTCTTTTCTTTTGGGTTAAATCTGTGGTCAGATGATTTGTCCTTGCTAAATTTGATTGGAGGTTTCGTTATCGAACTTGTATACTAGTCGCGGGCTTATTTTTCTTTGAAGTTTTTTACGATTTCCTGCCATTGGCCTGCTACTGTCTGCTCCTGTCTCCTATTGTTGGTAATTTTCAACAAAAGTTCGCAAGCATGTATTGGCGAGTGCTGTCTTAGTGCGATGCTACTCATCTGATGTCTTGGTAGATTACGTAATCAGCATCGTTTGATTAGAGCCTGGAAGCCACATCGATAGGACTGCCGGGTGGCTGAAAGATTTGTGACATTTTTGCGAGCTAAAGCAGCCTTGGCGGATCACTGGCCAATGGATAGACGAAGCTAGCGACAGGGACGTTCGACTATCTCAGGCCGGAACACACGAGCGACTGATTTCAACAAAGCGTGGGCCAAATAAATTTAACAAAAATCTGGCTTTGGGCTACGAAAGCAAGGGGCTGCATGGTTGTGATTAAGAGGGATTAATTTAAGACAGAGTTGACGATTTAAGACCTCAAAAACAGTAGTCTGTGGTTTTAGATGCAGTATAACAGTTCGGATCCGGGTGGGGCGGCCTCATTGTAGACTTGGAACTTGGGCCTTTTCAAGTCAATGAACGAGCTTAAAGTATGAATCTGGTCCTGGATCTCTGGAAATCTCCAAACTTGTTGGGAATCGAGTCAAAATAACGCCGTTACTATGTCTGGACACGTCACACACGTAGCGGTCGTGTCCAATATAATTATGAACAATGCACGGAAGGCTTACAGCAGTAGACGTCGATTCAGCCCCTAGCGAAGAGAGTAGTCAACCCTTCTCCGTATGGTTATTGCAGTCTATATTAGAGTATGCTAATGCTAGACCTAGGCCTAAATCATCACAGTTGGTCGCTGCTCTCTCCCTACCATGGCTTTCTTACCAGTAACTAGAACACCACAGGGTCTGTCCCAGTGCTTCGGGGTATCTTCTTCCGTTCAGAATCTGGCCGTAATTTCAAATCTTTTAAACTAGCTCTTATCATATCGACGAGGACATATGATCATACGAAGCCTTGAAGCGGGTAATGAGCCATGGGGAATTCTTCTAGCATCAGTATGCAAAGCGCATAAGAGACGAATAGGAGCTATGTAAGATTTGAGTTTGAGTTCGGGTTTAGGTGATGGACTCGGTGTCCGTTGAAAATGTAGCAAAGGCTACAACAAGCTATAAAAGACTCGATTCAAACTGAGAAATGTTTGATGGCAAGTAACTACGGAAGTGTTGGCTGTCCCGCCCCTAGAGAAGAATGGCCGTTCAAGTGCTTGTCGCACAATCTACAATGACGGCCCTTGTGCTATGCTCCGCATACCAGACCTCTGGCGGTTCTCAGCCTCTTCATCAAGCAAACCCTACTCCGCCGCAGTGACTGTTATGAGCTCAAAGAACTACTGTTCGGAAGGGGCAAGGACTGCCCTCACTCGAATAACGGTCAAGAGGAGTTAACGTGCCACAAAGAATGTTTGTCCTGTGCACTGTCGAGGCGCAATGCCAAGTGGCAATGCGGTACTGTGGCCATCGAGAAAAATATTTGAAACAGTGACACTTGGAGCGACCCCGCGGCGACTCGCCGCCTGATGGATTTCATCGAAAATAATTTAAAGATAGGCTGGAACTTTTCGTCGAACAGCAACTTAAAATACGAGCAGAGGAGCGAAGTCAAGGCAAGCCTTATCGGCTTCGTGGTAGAGTTTCAGGCACAAAGGTATTTGCTACACCACCGACATAAGGCGGGCAAACGTGAAACAAACAGAAAATGCAGGCATGCCAGGTTCACAATTCTTTGGCCTTGATTTCTCCAGGAGACCAGAAGAGAAATGCAGATAAGTGCTTTAGACAGATCTGGTGACGTCTTCCAACTTTCAGTGTACACGTGGCCAACATAGGCTCCCAAGTCTGAGTCAAAGAAAGAAGGCAGCGAGGGACGATGCGCGCACCCCCAAAACTTTTGGGAGAACATTTTCTTTAAGCAGATTTCATTTTTCTGAAGAGTAAGAATTTTTCAAATGCGAGAACAACCTGAATAGTAAAGAACCACCCGGCAGAATTTTAACTGGCGCGTGTGGATGACTTGGTGGCTTGCGACCGTAGAGTTTCCATCAACGGACGGGCGTCTGGAGAGGAGGAAGGAGCTCTAAGACCACGCGCACATCGATTTCATCATTGCTCTCGTCTGTTTACAATTGCAACTCTTCACGTATCGCGACTGCAAAACGTCGCCGATATACGCTGGGACGGTGTGAGGGCGAGGCAGGTCAGTAGCACGACAGGCAACGCACTGGTGTGGGAGGGCATTACTTCCTGGGTGTGTTTTGAAAGTGCGAGAGAGGGAAGGAGGGAGAGCAGCGGTGGGATTGAGGGAGCGCTGATGCGTTCGGTCGGGCATGCGATGTTGTCTGGCGAACCCTAACCCTGTAATCGCAGCCAATAGGGGACGAGCGCCGGCTTTGAGTGATCTGCTGGCCACCACGATTCTTATAAAAGCCCGGGTCCTCTCCACGCCCCGCGCCTCGAGGCACCCGTCAACCAAACAAACATTTTCTTTCCACCCACCAACATCAACCCAACCCAAGCCTTTGGAGTCCCATACTTCATCCGAACCAGGTTACTATACGTATTTATACAACTTCATCAATATTTGCAATGGCTGCTCCCAAGAAAGCTGCGCCCGCGACCAAGAAGTCTGCTACTCCAGCAAGTCATGCCTCGTACAAAGGTATGTTATTTTGTGATTGCATCCACGCGCACAGGTTCCCGTCGCGTCCTCTTGTGCGATTAGATTCCTTCGTCGTTGGGCCTTGCTAACGTTGATGCATAGATATGATCAAGGAGGCCATACTCAATGTGAGTTTATCGCACCTTCCGACCGCTTTCGTTTGGTGTCAGAGGGGCATTACCTCGCCATTCTTAGATCGCAGCCACAATGCGCGACCTTTTATTATTATTATTATTTATAGCATTGGAAATTCGGGATCAGTGACTGACGCGTCGTGTTCCATTACAGCTCAAGGAGCGAAATGGTAGCAGGTTAGTTTTTCGGGTCCCTTTCTCACATTGGCGTGTTTTGTTTACTTTCTGCTACAATACTTCCTGAACTAGCTTACTGACCCAATATTTTCTCAATAGTCGTCAAGCTATTAAGAAATATATTCAGGCAAACAATAAGATTACCGCAACGCCTGCTGCATTCGATTCACTATTCAATCGCAATCTCAAGGCTGGCGTTACTGCTGGTGACTTCACTCAACCAAAGGGTAGGCCCACTCCTCTCAATTCAGATCAATAATCCCAACAACTTATTACCCTCCGCCATCTCACTGCTTAATTGTCAATGACTCGGCGTGCTCCCGTCGTCGATTTCTATCATGAGATGATCCACCACCAATCTGACACATTCCTCTTCCACTGTCTGAAGACATTAACAAGTCTGCAGGCACATCCGGTCCGGTGAAGCTTGCCAAGAAAGAGACTGCGACTAAGCCTGCTGCTCCTAAGGCAACCGCACCAAAGGTTACTTCATCCACCAAGAAAGAAGCCGCGCCCAAGAAGACATCCACAACCAAGAAGTCCACTGCAGTATCCAAGCCTGCTGCTCCCAAGAAGGTCGCCGTCGCCGCTAAGCCCAAGGCTAACGCCAGCAAGCCTCGCAAGACTGCCACTACCGTATGCATCTAGCTGTATTTGGCTGCCAGTGATTCACAGAACTAATGCGATTATAGGCACCCGCTGTAACTGAGAAGCCAACAATTCTTAGCAAGACCAAGTCAGGTCGCGTGACAAAAACCACTGCTCCGCCAGCCAAACCAGCAGCAAAGAAGGCTTCAGCCAAGAAAGCCGCACCAAAGAAGACTGCGACACCGAAGAAGAAGGCTGAGATTACTGCGGCTGCATAAGGCTTGCCTTGTAGTTTCCTTTAATCCTTTCTGTGTGTTTATATTTGCACAGGATGCTGCCTCTTATGACTGGGTTCTGATCGCTCATGTAACGGATTTCATTTGTGAAAACGGGGTTCTGGGCACTTATTCACGCGGTCCAATGTAAGCTGCTTGTTGTAGGGTGGGCTATTGTGTATTCTGGGTTCTACTTTTCCTGTCGGTTTCGGGTGTTTCTGCGCATCTTAATTTGGTCGGGGACGTGTTTATCGCGCCGCTGACATCCTGAAGAGTGGTCTGTCTTGTGAGCTAGGTTGTGCGTCCTTGTTCTTCGGTGCACAGCCGAGAAACCTTTAGTGATGCAAAATAAATGCAGACGAGGACCGCCGCCGGTTGAAGGACTCTTGTATACTATAGAAATCAATCACTAAAATTCATTATCGCTGGGTGATGAAAAATTAGAGAAGATAGTGCTCCGCACTGCCCGGTGCGAAACAGACCCAGACATTTTATGTAGGGAAGCTCATGAGCAAAACAATAAAGGCACTCCCTCGCTTAGCATACTCCATTGAATGGATACACTTTAGTGCTACAGGTTTGTCTTCGTAGAGAAATTAGCTTGATTTTTCAATCGAAACATCCAAACGACGACTAGTAAATCGACTCAGCTTCCTAAGTAATAAACACGCGAAAATGCGAAAATGCTAAGCATGTAGATGTGAAATTTGAATCGCAAGAAAGAAACCAGCAAAATTACAAGTAATATTAGTAAATTTATCCTCTTTCACAATGCCACCAGCCACCTCAGATAGGAGCATGCGAGACTGGAAATGCATTTTCGACTACTTTCGGGATATAATGGAGTTGGTTTTTCATCTCAATCCAAGAGCAAAAGGCGTGGGGATTTAAAAAAAAAAAACAAAATACGCCCCCTGCTCACAGAAAGTGTGGTTAAATTTGGAAATTGTGGTGATTCCGAAAGTGGGACTTGCCTTGTGTGCAAACCCAGCTACGTCAAGGGATCGGCACGAGCCAAACCACCTCCCGACCTTGGCTGTCAACTGGATCTGTACATTCGGCCCTGCAACAGAGAGATCATCGCCCAAACTGCCATTCATTTTCTGCTATCCAAATATATTTCCATCAAGCTTTATTGTTCGCTCTGGATCAGCTAAGCCCCGTTCTCCTACCGACCGATCGAGTTTGTTGTAGGGCGGAGGCTGATTGGCTCGTGCGTGTCGGACAATTTGGAAGGACCTGCGGCCAGGGCAGCGCGTTCTTTCCCCATTCTCATCTGACTACAACCGGTAATATTCGCTCGACAGCACACGAGACGCAGACGTACGACCTGATCTTCCAATTGCAAAACTCAGGTGGCGGCTGCAGGCAGGACGTTCACCTTCAGACCTCTTACTGTATAACATATCTGGACCCTTGGATTAAGCCGAACGACGTCAAAGGGACAAACAATCGGGCATACTTGGCTTGGGGCTGGCTTGGCAGAAACCCTGACGGGGCCAAAGGTTGGAGTGTCAGGTAACCACATTAGGGGCACGATAAAGAGCTGAGGTCGGAGAACGGGCTGCAACCATCCATTCTCTGTGTACTTCGAGATGCCCTCTTTTGTGACAACTGATGAAGCGGCTCAAGCTCTCGACAATAGCTCAACGTCAAACTTTCAACGTTCATCACATGAAAAGCCGTACCCCTCACCTTTCTATGTAGACACCGCCATCTACGGGAACGGGTCAGTGAATGGCGACAGTTGCAAAGTATCTGAAACCAACCTTCAATCGATACCAAACGGGCGCTCGAGTATATCGGGAAGCACGTACAGCCCGGAAAAGGTCAGTCCTGGAGACGGTGGTGTACAGTCAGTACCAAACGGAAAGAGGTCTCAAGAGAACGATAGAAGAAGTCCAGGACTAGTGAATGGCTTACCGGGCTCAGGATTTGAAGATACAGTCTTCAGCAACCCACCCGCGAACAGAACAATGCAGACTCCGACGTCACGCATCTCTGCTGTCTCGGTTATGACGAATGGCGACTTTGCGATGGACTCGTCCAAGTCAAACCACTCCTCTACACAGCAGGCTCCACATGCTCCCTCCACATCGCCCTTATCTATGCCTGCTACCTCTCAGAACCCTGCCCCTGTTCTTCCACAAAGCAGGTTCTCTTATCCGCCTAACGTCCCAACACCTAGCCCCACTCCCGGCGGCACATCGACTACATCTTCCACACAGTATCCTGCTCTATCTCAGCTCCGACACCGACATACCCTGCAAGTTCCGAAAGCCCCAACCAATCGTACCCCAAGGGATTTCCCAGCTACGTCTTCCAATGTCTCTGAAGACGCGAATTCTACTACGGGACATTTCTCGCCTAGGGAGCCAGGAGCGAGGCGAGCATCGATCACACTTGGCAGACGGGCAACACGCTCAATCAACTCGGACTTACACATTGATGAGATACCTCAAGACGAGGACGCTGCGCGGTGGACTGAGGCGATTCGGCAGAAGAGAGCAAGTAAAAGAAAGAAGAAGGAGGAAGAAGATGACGATAGAGTGGTGGTGGGAACAAAAGTTGATCAGAACCACGTCAACTGGGTGACAGCGTATAATATGTTGACTGGAATACGGTTCGTTGTGTCGAGGACCAATGCGAAGATTGACCGGGCTCTTACAGATGCCGACTTTGAGGCCAGGCACAAATTCTCTTTTGATATGTAAGAGTCTAGTTGCCATAGATTATGGTTGGATGTACTGACGGCTTTGGTGTAATAGTACTGGGAATGAATTAACGCCCTCAGCAAAGTATGACTTCAAATTTAAGGATTACGCCCCGTGGGTCTTTCGCCATCTTCGAACCAAATTTCGACTGGATCCGGCAGACTATCTGATGTCACTCACAAGTAAATATATCTTGTCGGAGCTAGGTTCACCGGGAAAAAGTGGAAGCTTTTTCTACTTTTCCCGGGATTACAAGTATATCATCAAGACCATACACCACGCAGAGCACAAGTTCCTCAGAAGGATCCTTCGCGACTATTATCAACACGTTGAGGAGAATCCCAACACACTTCTTTCTCAGTTCTATGGCTTACACCGGGTGAAGATTCCATATGGTAGAAAGATACACTTCGTGGTTATGAACAACCTGTTCCCGCCACACCGAGACATCCACCAGACGTTTGATCTGAAAGGATCAACTATAGGCCGGGACTTTGGAGAAGAGGAGCTTGAGAAGAATCCGCGAGCCACATTGAAGGATCTTAATTGGTTGCGGAGGGGTCTTCACCTAGAATTTGGGCCAACGAAGAGAGAAATTTTTATCTCTCAAATGGAGAGGGATGTTCGACTTCTTCAAAGGCTGAAGATAATGGACTACTCCCTTCTGGTTGGAATACATGACATGCAAAAAGGAAACGACGAGAACTTACGAGACAAAACATTACGGATCTTCCAACCCGGTGGAGAGCGGGACGATGAACCTCAAAGTAGCGTGTTACTGCGGACTCCATCGAAGTTGGAGAATGCGCGGAAGGCAAGAGAGCTTCGAGAAATCATCAAGAAGGAGAAGCCTATACCTATGGATAAGAGCTCGAGTAAGATGCCGGACGAGGTTGCCCATCGGAAGGACTTTGCGTTTTATGGTGATGACGGCGGATTTCGAGCAACTCACGAAGATGACAGGCCCGGTGGGGAAATATATTATCTTGGGATTATTGACTGCCTAACCTACGTAAGTCCCCTAGCACTCAAGCTTCATATGGACCCGCAGCTTACAATATCGTTCTGCTATTAGTATGGTATGCTCAAGAAAGCCGAACACTTCTGGAAAGGTCTCTCGAACCCCAAGTCTCAGATATCGCCAATTCCTCCAGATGGCTACGGCGAACGTTTCCTCAAGTTCATCACCGGGAATACAAAGAGCCGCGAGGAAGCTGAGCGAGAGAAGCAAAGGGTCACTAGCGAAGAACTTGCTGTCGGTCAAGCCTCTACGCCACAGCACTACTCTACCCGCTGGCCGTCAGACAACGTAGTCGTCGAAAAAGCCCAGAAACAAGCCTCGAAAACGGAGAGACAGGGTGCAATTGAGGAAGAGCGCCCCTTGCGGACTCTTACTTCTGCCCGAAGCCCCTCTGCAGAGCGCACAGGTGGTATTTCTGGGGCGACTCTGCCCGTTGTTGAGGAGGCGGGCGAGGCCGGGAGCACCAGTGGCCGCAGCCGCGATGGAAGCTTTCGGAGGGATAGCCACCGTAGCGAGGGCGGTGGTGTAGTCCGCGAGACCGGGCAGAACAACAATTCACCTTCAAGGCCCCCTCCGCCACCACCAGATGAACCCGCTCACCTGCCCCCTCAACCGCCACAGAAGGATGACCCAGCTCGAATGAAGGCCCTGCCCGCGCCTCCCTCTCGCTCTCCACCACCACCCCCTTCCACGCACACACAACATCAGGTTCTAATGGGGAAGTCAGGGCAGCATCATGAACCTGAGGATCTTGAAGTCAGGGTCGCGAGGATATCGTCATAACCGAATCTTGTCCCTTTTCACATTGCCCTCAATCATCTTTCTTCCACGCCCAACCGACGCTCCTTTAAAGATGTAACCTTCTATCTTGATGAAAGCTATGGTAAATTTTCATCTGTCCCATCGCAAAAGCTCTGATGAAATCCACCCGTTCATGCCACTACTGGGAGTTCTTCCACCTTTCCCCTTAGACAATGTGACGATTCGACGACCTCTTCGTGTATATTTCCTCCGCTTCGCAATCTGCTCTAAGATGATTTCGCAGACGAAAGCGAGGCACCATACCATTCTATGCAAAACTACACCTTTCCTTTGTGTGTGCTCGTTCCGTTTCATGGATTTTCTTTACGCTTCTGCTGCTAGAATTATAGGATTATGCATGGACAAAAGCGTCTTATCGCTTAGCCTACTTCGAAGCAACTTTTTGGAAAGGTAAAGGCAGGTTTCATTTTCTGCCTATTTGGGTGCATGAAGTGCTATAGCGCTCTCTCGTCTGTCTTTCCCTCTTGCCAGTTCTCGCCCGTTGCAAATAGACATATCTTGTATCATAAACTGCGTTGATGACGCTACAGTTTTTCTTCCTTGTTCATTTCTCTCTGTTTCTCTTTATTGCATGCATGCTTCGAAGAAATAACAAATCAAGAAGCCTAAATTTCCGTCCCGTATTTGGGTACGGTAGTGGATGTTGATACCCTGCCTCAGTCTTCGTCCTTATGATGGAGAGATGAGAGGTAATCAAGAAGAATCAGGAAAATTTTTGAAACTATAGAGCAGCCTCACTACAGGAATCGTGTATTCAAAAGTCGAGATACTGCAAGATCTGTTCGGTTAGCCGTCGCGACGTCTGTCTTCCCAGAGTTGAAACCCTGCTGGGCTCCCGTCCACCATCGAGCCGCCGGTCGTCGACTTCTCACCTCCTAATCGAAACCCTAAGATCCTCGCACCACTGCCGTGCTCGCTGTAGCTAACTACGCTTCTCCCCTTTGTCGGTGTCGCCCTGGACGCGGACAACGATCGTACAGGCAAAGTCCTAGCAGCACTAATGGTGCTCCGATTGCCCGTCGGCGTTGTAGGCCGTGCAGTCCGTTGCGACGACGCTGACGACGAAGCCTCGCTGCCGGGACGATACGACTTCGCCCTAGAACCCCCAGACGAATGACGACCACTGTTATGATGGTGTCGTTGCGACGAGCGCGAACTGCTGACCTGACTAATCGAATCGCTGGGCGCTACAGGGCGATCTAACGACGTTGACGACCTGCTGGCCACTGAGCTTCCTGGAAGAGGGACGTCCCGCCCTGAGATGACAGTCGAGGCTTTGGCGTGTCGGCTGTAGGTGCTTTTCGCCGAGCTGCCTGGATGGAAGGAGCTAACGATGCTCTCAGGGGCTTCTGACACCCGCGCGCTGTGCTGACCGTATGGGTTGTGGCTTACTTTCGAAGCTGAAGAACGGGCCTCGGCGCGCTGCTGCCAGATGTAGTTGTCACTGCTGTTACGGCGCGTTGGTGGCGCTTCAATGGCTCGCGTTTTCGTACTTGGCGCTCTTGACGCTATGGAGCCTTCAGCAGGGCGTATGTTGACTGTTGATGGAGGGGCGTAGTAGCTAGTTGGGCCAAGGTCAATGACTGTGCGTGGGGATGCTGGCATGCTCTCGATTGCTAGTGTATTCGTGCGTGGGACGGTGGTTGTGGACGTGGATTCAGACGCTTTCGCGTTCTCGAGATAAGCGGCAGCAGCAGCAGCGCCGGCTGCCACGCCGAATAGAGCACCAATAAGACCCGTTGATGTCCCTGTGTTGGTGGCAGTGGTTGTTGTTGTGCCTATAGCGGGTGCCGCGGTTATCGGACTGCTGCTGACTACAGAGCGGTCGTCCCTGGATGAGACAACGCTTCCGCCACTACGGCGTGCTACAACATCTTTCTGCCAGGACAACACACGACTGTTGCTGTTGCTGTGTTGGGAGCGCGTGTCATCAGCGTGGCCGTTCCCGATGGCGAGTTTCTTCCGACAGACGACCTCGATGGAATTTCCGTCAAAGTCACGCACTGCCGCACTGTAGTAGCCGGATTTTTCGTCACGAACAGCGGGACGGCCATGGTCTTTGCCTCCAGCACGGAGAGCTCGTGCATGAAAGTCATCGACGGCAGCGGGGTAGGGGGCGCTGAAAGCTATATGGGCTGCTCCCGCTTTGTTTCTTTGGAGCTCCTGTTAGCTCTCGCTCGGAGAAGACCTACACTCAATACAATGGATTATGTTCATACCCGTGAGACTCCTGGCAAATGAAAAAATCGGCGTCATCGTCATGCACGCCGAAGCCAATCTGATTCCCTTGTTGTCCGATATACTTGTAACCTAAGGGTTTTAGAGCTTCAAGAAAGAAGGAGCACGATGTTGGGAGGTGGGAGACAGTAAGACCAATATGTGAGACAGGCATGTCTTCTGAAGACGGTAGGTCGTTCGAGGCAGGGTTTACCGGCAAAAATCACGACAAAAATCAGGACAGGCTATGCACCTGGAACAGAAGACACAGGTGGTAGACAGGCGGATCTGCAGCTGTCTTATCGACAGGAGTAGATGTGGACGTTTCCGTCTTCTCTCTGTTCGCTCCTGTGCTATCCGTAATTTTTGAAGAGGAGGACGGCAAGCTAGACGTGAGGGATGGGTAAAGGCAAGAAAATGTAATATGGAAGATTGAGTTTGTTTCTCAAGTCCCATGCTTGGTGTGTATATATATGTTACAGTGACGAGACAGAGCAGAGTCAAAGACCAACGTAGAAGACTTCATATCCAAACAAAGTCGCCTGCGAGGCGAAATAAAGGCAAAGCGGGAAAGCGCCATGCATGCTACCATCCACTTACCCCTACCATCTGTACCTGTTTCCCCGTGATTGACTCCGTTCCTCGATCGCCTATTTGGGGCCTATTGGAGGGGAACGTTGGCCGTGCTTCCAGCGTGCTAGTTTTCTTGGGCTGACTTGGCCCGCCTCATTCAGCAAACTTCTGCATGCTTAAAGAAATGTTGATGCGTCTGGGCGACTGCCACGTTACGGGCGGAGGCGGACGGTGGTGATCGCCAACTGCACTTGTGATTGGGCCGGGATGGAGGACGAGCAACGTTTGTCGGACTGCTAGGAAGGGTATTGTGGTTTCTGCCATGCAGGATCTGCGTCAGGCCAATCGGCCGTAGACACAACAAAGGGCGGCCACGAGAGCCTCAAGTCGTGGATGTGCCGACATAGTCCAAACATATTAGGTATTCTTAAGCACATAGTACATGCGGGAGCATGTACTTGTACTTATACATGTGGATAAACACTTTACGCCCTATCGCTTAAATAGATAGTCTGGCGGCCTCGCCTCGGGCTCGCTTACATAACTCTCTTCTGGAATGTCTCGCACTCAACTTTGCATTGGGCGCCCTGCAACGAACTCACTGGGCCCTCGACGGAGGGAGCAAAGCTAGCATATCATTTCCATATCTGTTGTTGTTTTTGATAGCAAAAACCGAGCAACACTGCTTAGACCCTACGCAAGCTTCTGCCGCCGTTCTGTGTTCCCAGCCAAAAAATTAAGAAAGCAGAGTATACAAGCATATCGGACTTTATGCAGAGGTTCGTACAGAATGAGAGTACAACAGCATCAGGAATAGATGAGAGGAAAGTATGGAAGCAGGTTGAAGTGCTCCATGCAAGACGCAAACGCCTTGAGCCTGTTGAACGCCTGTTGTTTTGGTTGTAAAAACATAAGACGGAGCTACAGACACCCAATGCACGCGACATATGAACCTCAGGGTAACATGTTTAAGAGAGGCTCTGATGTTGGTATCATGGCTCTCTCAAACGTGAACCCTTGCACGAAATGGGAAGAAGGCTTCCGATTTGCCCTTCCACCGCCTTGTCACATTCCAGTCCCTCTTATGGCAAGCCACGGTGCTTGCCATGATTCGGCCGGAATTCTGATGTTTTCATATGATATTCCAGACATCCTCCGCCGCATGGCAGAACTTGCTGCAAGCTACGCTCGCACTGAGGCTGTAATTGCTGATGGAGATTTTGTCGTCTACAAATTGATCGGCGAAGTCGTCCTTTCCTTTAGCCATGGCTCCGACAAAGACGCAGATGCTCTCCTTGGGACCAAGGTCCGCTATATAGTCTCTCACGCGTACCACTGGGGAATCGAAGCTTAGGGTGACCTTGCGGCAATTCGGTGGTAGATGGTCCGTAATGGGATTCTTGATGACCTTTAGGAGCTTTTCCTGCGAGTTGGTCGATCTTATTGATAGTCGATGTAGCAACTGTACCATGAGGCCAGCAAAGCGTTTAAAGGTCCGAGGGATCCGGACTGTGGGACTGACTTCAATAAGGACGCCTTTCGCAGTATGGATATAGATCTGCAACTTCCCCGCCTTGTTTACCGGGGAGTCGAGTAGAGTGAGGAGACACTACAAAAAATGAGCCAGGTTTGTTAAGAGTGATACTTGCGCATCGAAGGGTGGAGCTGAAAATGCAAACCTGATGAGTGATATCAGGTCTTGCGTTGCTGATATCCCTGTTCATTTTTCTAAGTACCCCAATGTGCTCATCGCTGTTTAGCAATGAATACTTTTCTTCTTTTGTTGGGCCTCCACGACTATCGCGGCCTCCGCCATGGGAAGATTTGTACGTCTCTAGACTTGCGTTTGAGAGAACGACAATCAACCTCTGGGTGTCCTTATCCGTTGCGGAGATCGGTACATGCTGCTCGGCAACTAAGTTTGGTAGCGCAGGAGGAGGGCATGATTGGGTTCCTATTGCCAATGCAGTCAGGGCACTGTCAGCCATAGCCCTGATGCTGAATAAAGGCGGAAGGGCAATGGAGTTGAATTCAGATGGTCGGGGGGATAATTCGCGAGTCCCAGAGGATAAAATTTGCATGCGGGGTATTTTCTGGAACAACACTCTACGATTGACAGACTGCAAAATGCGGAAAGCGGAAAGCGACGCTTGTGGGTCCGGAGTAACGTGAAAGGGGTTATAGTTACTTGGTCTCTTCTTCTCTCGGCCGTCGGGGGATGCCATCTTCCTATAAAGTCACTGTCGATCACGAAAGTTGTCAAGTAGAATTCGTTTCCGGAATCGAAATCGAAATCCTGAGCGAAAGGAGCCGAGTTGTGCTAAAGCAGGTAAGTAATGGAGACCGTGGGGATGTGAACTCAGAAATGTAGCACATGTGAAATAAAAGTCACAAGTCACAAGTCACAAGATATCACTCTTGAGCTCCACCTGTTGGAGTTTAGAAAGACGTAACTTGTGGGGAATGTGACCGCAACCACGTTTTGGCTGATAGAAATCTGCGAGCACGTGATTTTGCTTAGCCCGAAATAGCTTCAAGAAGTACTCCGCATGTTTGATCGCATGAAATTTTTTATCGATAAGACTTGGTTTTGGCCACTTCCTAAAGAGTTGGCTTGTGCAATTGAGCAACAGTAAAAGATAATTCGAGCCTGATCAAAGAGCCCAAGTTTTCCTCGAAAAGATTCCGAGATTGATCTGACGCATATAGGATTACTGAGTTGCACGAATCGGATCCGAGCGTATATAACATAAACGAAGTTTATAAAACTATCCAATGCGACATCGCTGCCCGAAATGACAAAGCTCTTTCCTGTGCTAAATCCAGAACACATCCTATATTGAACAGTAAGTACCCCCTTTCTTGCAGGCTATTTACTCGGGTACCACGGTCAGCGAGCGGATGGCGATCATAGGCCACATAAATGATTTTGTCTGAATTACACCTCCCATGTCTGTTCGCTAGCTGGCCGTGGTACCCGAGTACATGAATCATGTTCGCAAAGGTCAGCGTAGGGGGTGAGAGTTTTTTGACCAGGGACTGGCAGGGCGGGTGTTGGATTTGCGCGCGTAGCTTCGAGCGGCCTAGAGCTCTTCACAAGAGACGTGACGAAAATGGGCTTAATAGGTTCTTTAACTCACCATCATGCAAGGCTGGCATCAGTGCTGGTCGGAGCTGGTATATCCCGGGCTGAAAGAAGGGAGAGAGAAAGCTTGCTACACCATACACGCGGACTAGGTGGAGCTGAAGGCAGGGCTCCTTGTCCCGGTTTCCGTCTGGGTGTCGTTGGGGACTTGAAACTGCTAGCGACCTGTCAGAAGCGGTCAGGCCGCCAGAATATTCGATCTCCATCTGATAATTACGGTGGAAGCAATAGGACTGCTCCGTACAATAGAGCGTGCACATAAGCTTTAGGATAGTTTCAAAGGACAAGCCTCGCTAATGCGGAAGGCGCCCGGGATTGCTGAGCGAATGCTAGAAGCAGAGATCTGGCGGAAGCAGTGCCTGACACGGAGCAGGAGGTAAAACCACCAGGCTAGAGGAGGCGCTGCCTGTAACAGCCCAGGGGGAGGCCGGTTTAAAGCCGCATGTTATTCTGTTTCCCGTCTGTGCAGACATACGTACCCTGTGCTCCGTACGCGTACCTGAGCACGGAGTCCTTGTCCCCCTATTGTGTACCGCAAATGCGTACGGAGTATATTGTACTTGGGGGGTAGACGAAAGTCTCCCCCCCCCCCATTTTTTTGCGGGTAAGCACGGACGTTGCAGGGGTATTTTGGCAGGCGAAAAATAAGTCTCTGCCC